>NBIL01029039.1:0-10837 GCA_002752925.1 Viola pubescens var. scabriuscula
TTGAGTCACTTTTGGCGCACCCTATGGGCAAAACTAGGCACTAAACTCTTGTTCTCTACTACTTGTCATCCTCAAACGAATGGTCAAACGGAAGTAGTAAATAGGATTTTAGGATCCTTGCTTCGAGTCATGGTTCACCAACATGGTAACAATTGAGAGAATAACATTGCTTTTATTGAATTCGCATATAACCATGCACATCACTCTACTATTGGTTTTTCCCCATTTGAGGTGGTATACGGGTTTCAACCCCTTACCCCTTTTGATCTTTTACCTTTGCCTTTGAGTGTGATTAAGTGCGCAGATGGAGAAACCAAAGCGAACGAAGTCAAGAAGTTGCACGAGCAAGTGCAGAAAAACATTGTATCAATGAATGAAAAAGTGGCCGCTAAGCGCAACAAGGGCAAACAACCAACTTCTTTTGAACCCGACCAATGGGTTTGGTTGCATTGGCGCAAGGATAGATTCCCTCACCATCGGCAAGGAAAATTGAGCCCCCGTGGCGACGAAACCTTCAAAATCCTCCATCGAATCAATGACAATGCTTATGTCCTTGATTTACTAAGTGACTATGGGTCCATTAGTAATTCTTTCCACATTAATGACTTGACCTTATGCCTTGCAAGAGGGGACGAGCTTAAGGATATGGATTCGAGGGTGAATCCTTTCTAAGGAGGAGGAGATGATACGATCACACCCATGCCTACCTCAGACCCTGACGATACGGCGCTAAGAGGGCCAATCACAAGGAGCATGGCTAAGAAAACCACCCTATAGATTGAGGCCAAGATGAGCAATGAGCCTTCTACGAGTAAGGAATGGGTCGTTACGGTGATTTCACGTCATGCTGAGTCCCACACGAACCCATCGCCGCAAACGGGAGTCAATTCGGAGTATTTTTGGGCAACTTGTAAAATTGGCCATTTTGGAGGCAGTGCTTAGCAACATGTCGCTAAGCCCTTAGCAACATGTCGCTAAGGATTTTTAGTTTTAGTGAAAGTTGGCCGAAAATGCTGAATTTTGGGAATTTTGGGCAGTGCCATGTCACTAAGCATCTGGCTAGGTTCATATCTTGGCCTTCCAAGGCCCATTTTGTGTAATACTATAAATAGGCTTTCTCTTCTTATTTCCCTCCTTAGTTTATGTTGAGTGTTTATTGCTGAGTTAGAGAGTACTCCTCCCTTTAAACACCATAGACTCAACTTGTGAGTGTTAGGGTTGAAAGTTCCTTAATCCTTGCAAGTAAAATCACTAAACTTTCAATTGGTATTTTATTGCTATTTCTTGTGTGTGTTTGTAAGGTTCAAGACTCCTTCTTCTGTAAGTTATTTATCAAGTTCAATTCAAGTTGTTCATGTTGTTCAAGTCTATTTCATCTTCAAGCATCTTTCCACCATTCTTGTGTTTGTTTTCTTTAAATTAATTATCTTTCATTGTCTTCTTCTTTTCTGCTGCATAACTCCCATTCTCTTCCATCGATTTATCATGTATTTTCTCTGTATACTTGTGATACAACTCGAGCTAGATCCTTGCTCCAAAACTCAAACATTTCAACTCTTTAAAAAGGGCTTGAAGAATGGTGTAGAGTCTTCCGGAAAGATTCTAGAGAGGTCCTACAAGGTGGATATTCTAGAAAGGTTCTAGAACCCTTAATCTCCACCGTTGGATCAAATGAATCCTAGCCATCCATTGTGAGGGACATTGTGTATAAATAGGTGTAGCCGTTCATTCGTACATTCAGCCAAGAATTAGAAAGTCTTGCAGGGTCAAGCTCTTGTAATCTATTGTGTGCAATATAGCATTCTTCTCTCAACTTTCTCGTGTGCCTTCCTTTCTCTTATGCTAATATTCTTTCAAGCTTTGTTCTTTGGTGGTTCAGGCTGACTTAGCAAGCCAAGGGTGAACTAGCTAGGTGCCGCACGGGTCAAATCGTTGCGCAAAATACTCATCCCGTGACACTAAGCTAAGGAGAAAGAAAGGAAGAAAAATGATATTTATAGTTCGTACAAGAAAATGGGCCTAAAACCTCCGAAAATGAATTTTGGAAATTTTGGCCCAACCGTTAGTGTCATGACGCTAGCCAGTGCCAAGAAATTGCCAAAATTCAACCAAAATCAATTTAGGCAAAAAGAAAATCCTTGGCAACATGACGCCAAGAGTGGCCTGAAAATCCACCAATTTTTCAAGTTGATCCAAAATCCTCCAAATTGACTTCTGCTTGTGGCCTAGGGTTTGCGCTGGTCTCGGCATGGTGCGCGCTCATCATAAAACGCCGATCATTGGCCTTTGAAGGCTCGTGACTCGTCTTGGCTTCAAACCACAAGATGATCTTCTTGTAATTGATCCTCTAGGGTGGTGCATTTATTGTCAAGGCCTTGTTGCGCACGCTATAGAAGTTCATCTTTATGGGAGGCCTAAGGTTGATGCACGTGTCCTCCTGACTTGGTAGGATTAGATGCACCTCAGCTTCATGGATTGTTCGGCCATCCCGTGGAACCCAGGCATCTAGGCCTAGGCGTTACGATGATTTAACGTATTTCTCTCGACCTTTGGCATGTTGTACGCTCATCTTCAAGGCTTTACTGCCCGTGACCGATTCTCTTGGCACAGTATCAAGTTGGTTAATTTCAAAGGGGCCCAGGATCACATCATTCCTTCTTGAGTCCGAACGCTCGAGTAGATTGCAAGTAAAACTTGAAAGTTCAACCATTGTGTCGTTTCCCCTAGGAGTGTATTCACGAGTTGAATATTGGTCTAGAATTTGATTCAATAACCTCACTTGAAATCGATTAGGAGTGATAACACAAGTTGTTAGTAGATCTAAGCTCGTACTTGTTGAGTTCTATCTTCCGCATTCAAAATTCACCCCTTGAACTAGATAGTATTGAAGTTAAGCGCATCCTACGCACCTAGGATCGCATCATCGATGACTCGAGCCAAAGGCAAGGAGATCCAAGAGAAGCTCTCGTACCTGCTTTACAAGGAACTTGAGCGCGAGACGCTAATTGATGACGTTGTCTTGAGGGAGAAGGCTCCAAGGCTAGTGACCGTGCTCTTAGCCTCACCAAGTGAAGCTAGCTACACAAACTCTAACCAATGAGGTTCACAGCAGAGTGCATTGCATCACGTCGGGCCTTTTGCGATATTTGCCCGAGCCCGACCGAGTTTCAGCCCATTCGTGCGAGTGGATCATGAGATGGCCCATGCCGACCTTATCGCATGCGCTAGGCACGCACCCGCACGCTACGCGCATTGCGCATCCGGCCCGCACCTTGGCTCGGTTGTGCGATGGACTCCTACTTGCATAAGAACTTGTTTATTTTAATTTTTTTTTTTTTTTTCATAGTTAGAGATATTTTTCGAGTAGAATTCCTAATTCTATTCCTATAAGGTTTTAGGTTTTTCTATTTATAGAGCCGAGTTGGCTCATTGTAAAGGGACGACGAATTATGATAATTTAAGACTATGTCTTTGAGAGATTTATCTCTGTTTGTTCATGCATGATCCTTGTTTCTTCTTAAGTCCCGAAAGCTTGAGATTAGTGCAAGTAAAACCCGAAGTTACATCTATCAATTATTTCCACTACGTTTAATTAGCATAGTTGAATTTAAGTCTAGAACTCAATTGAGAACCTCACTTGAAATTGACTAGGTTAAGAAATCTCATATTGCTTTGTTTAGGCTCGTACTCATTGGCAAAATCCATCCTTTGAGCAACAATCGTGTGGTTAAATCGAACATAGGTAACTAGGATCGTATCACTTGTAGCGGAGCTCAAGATTCAAAGGTTTGGAAAGTTATCCTTTATCGTTTTTAAGTTTTCTTTGTCAAGATTGGTTTCCTTCTACCCCATTCTAAACCAATCTTCTTGCGTGCTTATTTGTTAGTTTGTTTTGGTCTTGAATCGAGTTAGGGTTTTAGCTCATTGTGTGCATCTTCAAACAGTTGCGTGTGTGCAATTTGTTTGATTTGTTTATTTTATTCCGCCATAAAAAGAGTCACAAAAACACAAAAAGAGTTTCAATTTAGCGTAGCTAAAGAGTAAAAAAAATGATATTTTGTAAAATTCAAAAAGATAAAGAAGAATTTGCGCTACAAGACTGAAAACAAAAAGTTTATTGTGATCGAAATCAAAAATTGGCATAAGGAACATTATCAAAATTACTATCGCACTTGTCTAAATTGCTCTTGTAATTTGCAAGTCAACTTGGTTAATTCTGTGTCTATTTGAGCTTTTATTGATTCCTAATACTTGTCCTCTACTCCAGCTGAATAATTGTTTAGTTGATCTCTTTTGCAACTACTCAAGTGTTTGGCATCAAAACTTGTTTTAAAGCTAGTTGTATTTGAGTGTCTTTGACCTCTCCAGTCTTTTTTGTTTACGCATGTGCATTGCAGGGATTTGAGTGATTGTGAGATAATAGAGAGTTAAATACGAGAGTAAACACATGAAGGAGTGCTAGGTTTAGTGCAATTTTACGTCGTTTGTTCTTGTTGTGACTTTCAGGTTTACAAATATGTCTGACAAAGCTTCTGGCGAGGTGGAAAGGCATGAGATAATTACACTTCTTAAAAACCTAAACGCTAGGTTTGATGAGATTGAGGAGTGGAGGAAGAAAGTCACGGTTGATTTGAAGAATAAGACCGAGACGCCTAGAGAGGGTGTGCCTACTGGACGTTATGTCCAAAATACTAGCATCAATGATGCTTCAAGCTCTCATGCATATGGAATGCCATGGCTAGAAGAGGAAAATAAGGTTTTGCTTGAGGATTTAGTGAGGGAGATGAGGGCGAGGAGGATGGTGTGCCGAGGCACGCACGCGAGCCATGGGTCGTAGACGCGGACCCTAGGAGCGCGCCTCAGCACGAACCCCAATTATGCGCTGCGGTTCCCGAGCGTCAGGCGCCTTACGCGCGCTGGCCCGAGGAGCGCGATTATGAGGACTTTGCCTATGAGCGCAATAATAGGCAAGATAGAGCTGATGATAGGAGACAGGTTTGAGGAGAGAGTTGATTCTAACCTAGGAAGTATCAAGATGAAGATTCTCGCCTTTGAAGGCAATGATGATCTAGACGCATACCTAGCGTGGGAAAGAAAGGTCCAATCGATCTTTCTTTGTCACAGCTACTCCGAGGACAAGATGTTAGCTTTGGTCGAGTTCTTCAGTTATGCGATCCATTGGTGAGATCAATTGAATAATACAAGAGAAAGGGTTGGTGTCGGTCCAATTCAGACTTAAGATTTGTTCCCGTATATTTTCACCGCGATCTTCACCAAAGATTGCAGACTTTAACTCAAGGGAGTAAAAGTGTGGGAGAGTATTACAATGAGATGGATATTGCTTTAACAAGGGCGCGTATTGTTGAGGATGTTGAGGCGACTATGGCGAGGTCTCTTAATGGTATGAATAAAGAAATCGCCAATGCATTGGAGCTAACTAATTACAATACATTGGAGGATATCTTACACTTGACTATTAAGATAGAGAAGCAGAAGAAGCGAAGGGCCTCTTATTCGAGTTCGACTCCATCGAGCACGAAGTCCGCGCCTTTAAAGCAAGCACTTTGGAAGAAAGACACTAAGGGCGCAAGTGCCGCACCTAGGATTTTGCCACACACCTATGGCACGAAGGGTGCGATAGGTTCAAGTACACCACAAGCTAAGCCGAACAGCAACACTTCTTCTACACCTTCGAACAAAATATTTACCAAGGATATTGTTCATTTCAAGTGTGTCGGCCAAGGCATAGACAAGCCGAGTGTCCGAAAAAAGGGTTTTGTTGATTAGGGACAATGGTGATCTAGATAGTGATGATGATCACGAAGTTGAGGAGCTCGAGTGTGAGGAGGGAGAAGATGAGAGTGATTCGGATGATGGGGAGATATTGATACCCAAGTATGCCAATGCGCTAGTGGTTAGGCGCAACTTGAGCGCACAAATGAGTGAGGAAGAACAAAGGGAGAATTTATTCCACACGCACTGCCTTGTGGATAAAAAGATGTGTTCTTTGATCATAGATAATGGAAGGTGTGCGAATTATGCAAGCACTTTGCTAGTGCACAAATTAGGTCTTTCGACTTTAAAGCATCTGAAACCCTACTTGCTTCAATGGATGACCGATAGTGGTGAATGGAAGGTGACGAAGCGAGTGATGGTTCCCTTTTCGATTGGTAGTTATAAGGATGAGATCCTTTATGATGTGGTGCCTATGCAGTCAAGTCATATCTTACTTGGCCGACCTTGGCAATATGATAGAGAGGCTAATCACAAAGGAAGGAGCAATCGCTACAAGCTAGTGAAGGATGGCCGAAAGTTCACCCTTGCTCCTTTGACTCTTCTACAAGTCTTCAAGGATCAACAATGGTTAGTGAAAGCCTATGCCGAATATGTGATCACAAGAAAAATAGAGAATAAAAAAATAAGAGAGTTGGGTGTTGAAAAGAAAGAGCGAATTGGTGAGCAAAATAACCCACATGAAAAGATTGAGCATATGAAGAGAGTGAGAAAAATAGCTCGCATGACAAGAGTGAGCATGCGAAAAATAAAATTAGCATTTATAAAGGAAAATGAGAGGTGAGCAAAAAAAGAGAAAAGAAATTGAGTGTTTATGCAAAAGGGAGAGAAGCGAGGCAAGCATTATGTATGCAAAAATCCACTAAAGGCGCAAGCCGCCTATTGATTTTGCTTCGTTTTAGGCCTTTATGCCTAAACGCTTCTAACCCTAACCCTCTTGATTCTACTCCTCTTGGTATTTCTTCTCTTTTGCAAGAATTTAAAGATGTTTTTTTTTCAGAAGAGATGCCTCATGGTTTGCTACCAATTCGGGGGATTGAGCACCAAATTGATTTTGTGCACGAATCGGTCATACCTAACCGCCCGGCCTATAGAAGCAATCCCGAGGAAACCAAGGAGATGCAGAGGTAAGTAAATTAGCTACTTAGTCGAGGCTATGTTAGAGCATTTCTCCTTGCGCAGTGCCCGTAATCTTAGTGCCGAAGAAGGATGGGACTTGGCGCATATGTGTTGACAGTCGAGCCGTCAACAAAATCACTGTAAAGAATCGCCACCCTATTCCTAGATGACATGCTTGATGAATTAAGTGGTAGTAAATTATTTTCAAAATTTGATTTAATGAGTGGCTATCACGAAATTCGCATGAAAGGAGATGAGTGGAAAACGACTTTTAAAACCAAGTATGGTTTATACGAAAGGATGGTTATGCCGTTTGGATTGACTAACGCACCTAGTACCTTTATGAGACTTTTGAATCATGTGTTGCGTGCTTTTATCAGTAAGTTTGTTGTAGTATACGTTAATCATATCTTAATATATAACAAAACTCTTGATGAGCATGTTTCGCACTTGAGATTAGTTTTTACTACACTTCGTGAGCAACAACTGTATGCTAAGCTTAACAAATGTTCTTTTGCTTTAGAACAAGTTTATTTTCTTGGCTTTATTGTGAGTGTAGATGGTGTGAAGGTTGACGAAGAGAAGATCAAGGGAATCAAGGAGTGGCCGACTCCTAAGAGTGCGTGTGATGTGCGCTCTTTCCATGGCTTGGCGAGCTTTTATAAGCGCCTTGTCAAGGATCTTAGTACTATTGTTGTTCCTTTAAATGAATTGACTAAAAAGAATGTTGTTTTTAGGTGGGAGCAGCAGCAATAAGAAGCATTTTGCAGGCTTAAAGAGAGATTGTGTTCAGCGCCTATTTTGGTCTTGTCGAATTTTAACAAGGCTTTTGAAGTAGAGTGCGATGCAAATGGGCTTGGAATAGGAGCGGTGTTGATGCAAGAGAAATGACCCATTGCATATTTCAGTGAGAAGTTGAAGGATGCTCAACTAAGGGACCCGACGTACGACAAATAGCTCTACTCCTTGGTGCGCACCTTGGAGTTTGGCAGCACTACTTGATGTCGCGTGAGTTCATTGAGCACTCAGACCACCTTAGCTTGAAATACCTCAAGGGTCAAGGCAAGTTGAACAAAAGACATAACACATGGATGGAGTTCATCGAGTCTTTTCCCTACCACATCCAGTACAAGCAAGGTAAGGAAAATATAGTCCGACGCACTATCTAGGAGCATAGATGGCAGCAAAAAGGCCGACATGGTGAAGAAGATCCATGAACAAGCCAAGCGCAACATTAAACGGATGAATGCTAAGCTCGCGCTTAAGAGGAATCAAGAAAGGATGTTTGTGTCCTTCAATGTACATGATTGGGTTTGGCTACATCTACGCCGGGAGCGTTTTCCTAGCCAATGCCGAGGAAAGATGGTGTCGCGAGGCGATGATCCTTTCCAAATCATTGCCAAGATCAACGACAATGCCTACAAGCTAGACTTGCCGAGTGAGTATGGTTCAGTTAGTGCCACTTTTAATGTTACTGACTTAACTTTGTTTGATGTAGATAAGAATGATGATTCGATGGCGAATCCTTTCGAAGGGGGAGGGAATGATGCGAATCCAGGCTCATCGCATGCGCACAGCGTGTCATTACCACCGTTGGGCCCGATGATTTGAGCCAAAGGCAAGGAGATCCAAGGGAAGCTCTTGCACCTGCTTTATAAGGAACTTGAGCGGGAGATGCTGATTGATGACGTTGTTGATGCGAACGCGTCCTCATCGCATGCGCACATCATGCTATTGCCACCAATCGGCCCAATGACTCGAGCCAAAGGCAAGGAGCTTCAAGGGAGGCTCTCACAACTTTTGTACAAGGATCTTGAGCGGAAGACGCTCATCGAAGAGTCTGTTATCCCTGAGAAGGTCCCAAGGCTTGTGACGTTACTCATAGCCTCAACGGATGCACTAGGCGACACTATCCGAGCCACTTCGGACCAGTGAGGTTCAGACTAGATAGCAAGACGTCTTCCCTAACATTTGAGGATGTTAGCTCGCGTTTGGATCAAGTTTGAAGCCATTCGCACGAGTGGATCAGAAGATAGCCCAGGGTGACATTTTCGCATGTTGTGTGTGCGCTAGGTGCCATGCGACTTGGAGACTCGGCCCATTCTTTGGCCGAACCATGCGATCACCGATTTAAACATTTAAAATATTGTTAATATTGTTTAAGTAATTAGAGTAATTGCTCGAGTAGGTTTCTTATTAGTTCTACTTCGAGTGTGTTTAGGGTTTTGTTATTTAAGGAGTCGCTTTGGCTCATTGTAAACCACCCCTGATTATTGATTAAATTAAGACGTTGTCTTTTAGAGTGTTTACTCTGTGTTCATGCGTGAACCTTGTTCCAATCTAGAGTCCCGAAAGCTCGAATTGCTTGCAAGTAAAATAGGAAGTTTCGAACCATATTGATTGTTTCCCTTAGGTTGATTAGCACCAAGTTGCTAATAGGTCTAATATTCGAATCAAGAACCTCACTTGAGTCGATTAGGTTGAGATTCCAAGTGTGAATCTAGGTCTAAGCTCACGCTTGTTGAGCATCCATCTTCCGCACGAAATTCAAACTCTTAAACTAGATCAAAACGAGGTTAATCGCATCCTAGGCGACTAGGATTGTATCAGCTATCTTGAGGGAGAAGGCTCCGAGGCTAGTGACCGTGCTCTTAGCCTCACTAAGCGAAACCAGTCGCACTAACTCTAACCATTGAGGTTCACAGCAAGGTGCATTGTATCACCTTGGGCCTTTTGCGACATTTGCCCAAGCTCGGCTGAGTTTCAGCCCATTCGCACGAGTGGATCCTGAGATGGCCCATGCCAACCTTATCGCATGCGCTAGGCGCGCACCCGCACGCTACGCATATTGTGCATCCGGCCCGCACCTTTGCTCGGCCGTGCAATGGACTCCTATTTGCATAAGAACTTGTTTATTTTAATTATTATTTATTTTTGTTTGATAGTTAGAGATATTGTTCGAGTAGAATTCCTAATTCTATTCCTAGAAGGTTTTAGGCTTTTCTATTTATAGGGCCGAGTTGGCTCATTGTCAAGGGACGACAAATTATGATAATTTAAGACTATGTCTTTGAGAGATTTATCTTTGTTTGTTCATGCGTGAACTTCCTTTCTTCTTAAGTCTCGAAAGCTTGAGATTAGTGCAAGTAAAACCCGAAGTTTCGTCCATCAATTATTTCCACTAGCTTTAATTCGCATAGTCGGATTTAGGTCTAGAACTCAATTGAGAACCTCACTTGAAATCCACTAGGTTAAGCAATCTCATATTGCTTGGTTTAGGCTCGTACTCGTTGAGCTAAGCCTTCCGTACCGAAATCCATCCTTTAAGCAACGATCGTGTGGTTAAATCGAACCTAGGTAACTAGGATTGTATCAAGAAGTGCAGATAGAATCACACCAGTGAAAGCAAGAAACACAACAAAGATCAACCAAGACTCTATCAAATCAAAAAGAGGGCTTCTAAGAAGAGAGGAAGACTCGATACTCAAAAGAAACCTATAAAGAACTCAACGACGCAGAAGTCTGGGTATCGAGGATTCCGAGGAAGAAAAATAAATCTCCAAAGAATACTTTTGTTGGGGACGATAAAACACTGTCTTAATTTTGCTTGTCTTATTTTCTTATGGATTTGAATTCCGTTATGTTTTCCATGAGTAACTAATCACCAGATTCTCGGTGAAGTTTTAAGGTTTCGATTTGATCTCCGTGAGATCTAATTAAGCTTTATATTTTCATATTCATATTCTTATGATTCTTGTTTCCTTGTTTATCTTGTTCATAATCAGTTTAATGAATTAGTTACTCATGATCTGATTAGGATAAATAATGTCGACTTTGTTCATTCGTCGGTAATCATGTTTGGATTAATTATTGTAGACACGTACCTAGGTTTGCCTAGGGTTAGGTTAGAGGGTTTGGGCATCCC
>NBIL01029079.1:0-10946 GCA_002752925.1 Viola pubescens var. scabriuscula
TTTGTTCCCTCCGTCAACTAAATAATTTAAGATACAACTTATATTATATTTATTCTTTTATTGGTGGATGGGAAACGAAATTAAAGTTTATTTTATTTTATAGAATGACTAAAGTCTTTTCTGTTGATATCATATCATTGATAACAACGACATTATTGTTATTATTACTAAGCTTTTAATTGTAGCTTTGTTGTAAACTTGTAGTGTGATAATACGTATTCTCTCATAAGCAAAAAAGATTAGAGACTCGCTAAGTGGGTCCAGGTCATTATAGTCACTGCACCTATCAAATATTCTAATTTAGTCCTTCATATATTTTTTAAAGTACAGGTTGCAGTTGCAGTCATACGATTTAATATTCTTTTTAAAAAGTATCACTCGATTAGAAGTTTGATTAATTTTTTTAAAAAGCCTTTAATAGATAGACCGATTCATACGTGGTGACAAATTTTCTTTTCAGTCATGTAATGTTCTCGCCACCTAGAATTTTCAATTTTTGTTCAAATATTCTTTATTAAAATGAAGTGATATATAGCACTAATCAACACAAGCAGTTCAGAATCTTAAATATAAAATGCACAATGATTTAACTTGTGCCTATATTCTTTATTAAGTATTTATTAAATACTCCTTCTTTTTCGTAAAAGATGACTTTTTAAGTTCAAGAAAATTGTGTCAAGTGCCAACACTCGACAGGATGTTGCATAAATGAACTTTTGAGCACACCGGAGGCACAAAAAAAATAATGCTGCATAAAAAAGGGRAAAGGAAAAAGGAAAAAGAAAGTACACTATCTCGGTACAAAACTCAGTAATGTGACACAGTACAGCAAACTTAACTAGGAAAAAAAGAAGAAATGGGGGATGATCATTCTGCAGTTTTCAAATGCTTATTTTCACTCCCTGCCTAAACAGTAGGTATAAATAAAGGGAGTTTTCAGTTTCACAACAGTATTACTGGTAGTACATAAGCTGTTGGGTGGTGGCAACATTCTGATACCCACCATCATACATCGCCGGGTTAGCTCCGACAGCACCCATACCCATGACTGCCTGCTTAAGGGCATGCTGATTGTGCGGATGCATGAGTGCACCGCCCATTTTGCTCAACGCCATCTGCCGCTCGTACATGGCAAGCTCAGCAGCTGAAAAACCCGGTATATGTCCAGCAGCTGGTGGAGGGAGAGGGGTAGAGCTCGTCCCTGGTGGAGTAGGTTTGCTACCCCATGAGCACTGCAACATCAAAATCCCTAGAATTATTCAAACATCAACTTGACTGACCTACATGATAAAAAGAATCATCTCATTAGGAAAGTACCTTAATCGGCTTCCCGTACAGGATTCGAGCATTTCCCATCTGAATAGCCAGAGCTGCTTCAGCATGAGTGCTGTATCTCACAAACCCAAAACCTTTATCTCGTTGCACCCGCACATCTTCAATAGTCCCAGCACCAAGAGCATGGAATTGTCGATGAAGATCAACCGAAGTAACCTGCAATTTTTTTGACCAATTAGAATACAAATAATTGAGGGAATATGAAACACTTCTCTTAGATTACGGTCTAGAACAACATCATGCTCACGAAATTACTTGGACATCTGTTTTACAGGAGAACACAACAAGATCCATCGACAAAGTCCTCTAAAAGGAAGTGGATTTATTACATCTTTGGACCACACCAAGAGCAATCCATTCGTCACAGAAATCATGGTTTGTTATCCAAGATTGAAGATGAACATTTGGTAAAATGCTCAACACTAACATCACAATAGGTTGCCATGGTAGGTAATCATGAATGACTGGTCACATAAGCAAGAATTCTTAACAAAAATTTATCCCACTCTTCATCCAAGCAGGGGAATGATGCTCCATGGAGAGGTTATAATGCTCCATGCAACTACATTATACCAACTACTAAAGCTAAGTGACAAAAGAGATCATAGACTGAGCCCTTGCCTCAGGTGCAAGATTGCCAACATAAACAGTGGTATACTGAGGGTTGTTCTCAGGAGCATCATCATTGCTATTTTCTTGACCATCATCTGCATGGAGGAAATGACAATGTTAGCTTTAAGATGATAGGAGATACATGCATAAGATACATACTTCAAGCTTAAACAATGACTAACAGAGAACTAAAAAACCAATACCATAACCAGAGTATCCAGTAACAGTCCAATGAAAGGATAAAAACTTGGAACATAAATTCCAAACAAAGGAGAGAAGAAAAAGTGAAAAGCAGACACACAATCAAGACTAGATGGAATTTTTCGTGCTAAACATATTTTTTTCCAAATATTTATTGCTTGGCCAGAACTATATAAACATAAGAAACTTCAGAATCCAAGCTCCTCAAGTTGATATTTTATAAGCAGAGAGGTTCAAGGTTTATAGGCAACTGACCTGATGTTCCATTTGTGAGTTCTACAACACTTTTGGAGTCGGAACTCAGCTTGTCATCACCAGCTCCAGCAGTGGCTCCTTTTGCAGCCCAGTTGCACCGAATCTGTCTGCTTCCAAGCCATTTCCCTGTAAACATCAAATCATGACATTGTTCGACACCAAACATTAAACTTTTCTCAATCAACTTCATATTTTCACAAGCACACAAAATTTAGTACACAAAACAGGAGCTCAAGTTAAGATATTGTATTGGATGTGCAGGTATCAGCAGATACTTATTATGAATGAAGTGGTTTAATGGTCTGAAGTATCCGAGTGTGTACATTCCCCTCCTCTGCTTTCCCCCCTCCCTCTATCTAAATCCTTAAGCAGTGGGCATGCAAGTAAAAGGAACAGCTCACAAAAGTATGCTTTTAATCAACTCGAATGCACTTAAACCATAAAATTATGAGGTCTAATCAATCTTTCTAAAACTCAATATCAGCAATCAGGTTTTCCCCACTGCACCTAGTGTCACCCCATCTTGAAGTTGTGTTTGTCATGGGTGTTAAATAACGGGTTAATAAAGCTCCAAACAAGTCCTTAGAGGGAAAACACAAAGCTCTAAACAAGGAAACAACCAGCAACTTCAAAATGGCAGTGATATCAACAGAATGTGTGAAGTGCAGGAAAATAATAACAGAACAAAACGAAGTAGCATGAAAACAACAAAACTTCCATACCAGTTAAGTCATTTATTGCACTTTGAGCATCCTGGCAAGGATAAAATACACAAAAAAAAACAAAAGTTAAGATGAGGTCACTAAAACGCAAAGAACGGGTAAAAAATAATGCTTCAGTGAAATGATAACCTGCTGACTCCTAAATGAAACAAAGCCAAAACCCCTAGAACGCCCAGTCTTCTGGTCCCACATAACTTTAGCATCACTGTAACCGATGTAGCTCAAATTAGTTTACAGAAGATTTGAAGTCTACATAATCAATAAAAATCAGAATCTAATCACAATAAACTGAGGATGGCGAACTTACGAACAAGTTCCGTACACTGAGAAGCAAGCATACAGCGTAGCATCTGTAACTTCAGGACTAAGATCACCCACAAAAATATTGTAATGACCTACATAAAATGAGCAGTTTAATGAATTGAAATAGACGATAAAAAGCTCATCGCTTATTAACCCAACATACTCAATGAGCATTAACCTGATGTATCTTCTCTTTGACTACTAGCATAAGCCCAATTAACTTTAATAGGCTGCCCAAATCTGTGAACAACCAATTAGGGCATAAGTAGGGTAAAATCCCGCCAAAACAGAAAAAAAATAGTTAGGATTCCAACTTACAGATGCCTTCCATTGAGCGTCACAATGGAAAGTGCAGCTGATCTGCGATCATAGTAATCCACAAAACCATAGGATGACTGCAAGGTAATAAACAGGAAGCCACCATATCAATAGCAAGATGAGCAAGTACATGAGAAACTAGTGTGAAAATTTAAGAGCAAGGTTTTGCTTGAAACATAGGAGACACTCCTATGGAGTTCATAACAAAACACAGAAGAATATGTGCCCCCAATAAATGAAGAAGATAGGCAATGTCATGTAGCAATCAAACCTAACCTTCTCTTTCCTGATGAGTTTGCATCCCTCAATAAGTCCAGCATGCGAGAAAACCTCTTGAAGAAGTGGTTCTGTGACCTGTGGATGGATGTTCCCTACATACCTGAAAAACAAAATAAATCATATCAATGAACTTAAAGTAAAAGGGACAAGTGGATAAAGGAAACTCGCAACATGGATAATTTAAGTGTTCAGATACTATTTAGGAACAAACTTAAAAGAAGAACGGGAAAAGAAGTCTACAACAGAATGTTTTGATTAGGCAAGTAAGCTACAAGCCTAGCCCAGTTCAAGCAATAAAAATTGAGTGTATAAAAAGAATAATAGGAAACCAAAGAAAAAAGGGTGGCTACAAGACTCACACACTGCGGCATGTACTTGAATCAAAGCCGGGGGGCAGATTTCCACTCAAGATAGGCTCTATCTGCAAAATAAAAATGTAAAAAGAAAAGAAAAAAGAAAAGAAAAAGAAACCTAGAATCTTAAAAACCTACACTCACCACCGGAACACTCGAGATGGATTTTAAAATGAATTCCTAGGAAGAACCTAAATTTGCAATCCTCTATCCAGTACTAGTGCAAACATAAAACTAAATTCATTATTCTGACTTGACTTCTTCAATTTCACTCCCTATCAATACCTAAAATCCAGTGAACTCAAACATACTACAATGAAAAGAGTAAAATAAAGCAATACACTTAATCTGCTGATTTGAGGTAGGATTAACGGCTAATCACGAGTTACAAATCAATGCATAACCCCACATCAAAAGACTCGCAAACCAAAAAAATGCACTAAACAAAAACCTCAATCAAATTCATCCAGTACCATTTCCTATATTACAATCGATAAAATGATAGAATAAAAAAAAAGGATATGTGGTGGGGTAAAAGAAGAAAGCTCTCGAGTATAAATCGCACAAAACGCAGCTACTTGAACCCAGAAAAGACAAATAGAAAAAACAAAAAATCAATCACCAAATCTAGAGAGAGAAGGAGAAACCTGAGGAGAAGTTAGGAGAGCAGGATGGTGGTATTGCATCATGGCCTGCTGCTGCTGCTGCTTCAGCCTCTGCTGTTGCATCTTCCACGAGAGGATATACCTTTTTTTTAATAAAGTTTGCAAATTTTAGGGTTAGGGATGATGAGTGGAAAATAATTTTTTGGAAGATTAGGAAAAAAAAAAAAGAAAAAAAAAGAAGAAGAAGAAAAAAAAACAAAAAGAAAAAAAGAAAAAAGAAAACCCTCTAGAGAGGGAAGGGGAGGGAAAGCAGGAAAGTAAAAATGGAGGAAAAGAGAGACTGGATAATATGATATGAGTTGAGCAAATCTATGTAATTGTTGGGTTTTTATTATTAATAGGGAGAAAGTAAGTGACGTCTGGTGAGGAATTATTGGACGAGGTGAGGTGCAGGGTAACTTCGTGGTGCTGAATCAGCAAGACTGCGCCACGTGTTAAAAAGTCAATGATGGGGTCAAAACTTTTTCGAGAAAAGACAACGTCGCACGAACTTCGGATTCTAAAATCCAAATCCAAACCCAAAACTCGAGGCTTGTGTTCTTCTTTCTTTTACTACCTTTTTCTTATTTATTTTTCATTCCTCAGGCTATTAGGACATTGAAATCTAAAGTTAAGTCTCAAAGCTGGCCCAGTATTGAAGTTCAAACAAAGCCCATATGATCCAGTTTCTTCCAAGTTATGGTTTGCTCTGCCTTAAAGAAGGCCCACAAAAAAAAGCCCTAAATATGTTATATACACACATTTATTATTTTAGTCCAGTAAAGAGACAACGGCCGCGCCATCGAGACGATGGAGAATGAGAGGAAGTAGTTACTTTGAAATATCTCATAGCTCTTAATGGGTCCGACCACTAGGAGATTTTACGGTAAAAATTCGAATTAGTCACCTGAATATTCGACAATATATAAAAAAACAGAACCCTAAACAATTAAAATTGATCCAACAACAAAGTAGGTGAAGGTGATAATTTTCAATACTAACATTTTTTTTTTTCCATCTCAATCAATAAATTCAAGGCACTCAAATTAAGTGAAATCTAAACAGTTTGATTGATTTTATTTATTTTTAGTCTATAAATAATGAAACTTTTGAAGCTTACAAATTACAGATTTATTCTTAAAAAAAAATTAAAATTATAGATTTTGTAGTATGATATTAATCCCACTATTATATCATCATATTCCATCATGTGTACATAGTATAATGTATAGTCTTGTATGACCATTACTACACATACGAGTCACAAAACCATTACATTAGGAACATGCACCCACCAAGTGGGAATGGAATGGGTATGGGTCAACCAAAGCAAGCCAACAAAATAAAACAAAAATATAAGCGAGAAAAGCAGACCACCCACACCAAATTAATTTCATAAGCGAGAAAAAAAAAAATCCATGACATTAAGCTATATAGTATAGACAGGGGTAGTTGTGGATCCGTTTCAGAAAAGCAAGAAAAATATGCTTTTTTGAATTTTTCTACTGATGGAGAAAGAAGGCAATTAAAACGCGTGACTATAATATATTATTATTATTTTTTTTTTCTTTTAAGAACGTTCGATAATCCGAGTTTTGTTATTATTGAACTATTTTAAATTAGAATTTTACCTTTTTTAATTAAGTTAGAATAATTTTTTATTGGTTAATTTGGGTGCACATGCCTAATATGTGACTTTATAAAGTAGTATGCATTAAAAAAAAACAAATTCGGAAATTGGTCAAACGAACTTTACCCAACCACCACCTGATCAGACATTTGCATGTGATCCCCATCACACCATACTTGATTTTTATTTTTACTTATCGAAAAAAATGAGAATAAAACTGTTAAAAGTACAAAGAATAATCAGTTATTGGTTTAAAGAAAAGCAACGTTTTTTAACGTTCTGTCGTAGTGTCTAGTGATAAGAAATTTATTATTTTTAATTAATGTCTCGATTTCGAGTTTGAATCTTAAGAATTTTTTTTAAAAAAAAAAATTCATTTTTCTCTATTCTTTAGTTGAAGGATACCGGAAAACTAAAAGAGAAAGAAAAAGACAGAAAAGAAAAGCAACGTGACAATAAATGGAGGTTTGTTTCCGTGTATAATTTCTTTCCTTTTTTCGGGTTCATGTCACGAGACCTAACCTTGCTTGTTTTTGGCTCGTACCGCACGTGGTGGGACTTTGATAGAGACAGACGGATACCAGCCATTCAAATTCATTTGTTTTCTTCTTTTCTTTTCTTTTTTCCATATCTAGGCAATTCAATTATTTCATTCATGACTCATGAGTAGGCAACTGTGCCGCGTTTAAAATGTCAAATACGCGTGAACTTTATTTATATTATAATCACGTGAACATTGAAAATATACAAAATAATTGGTGCGATGAGTTTGATATTCTTTTCTCCATATGGCAAGTTCTTTTCTCGGTATATAATGAAATTACGTGTTAACTCACTGAGCATAACATAGCTAAAAAGAATATTATCACTCCCTCCGTCTTATAATATGTTTTTTTAGACAAAAGAAATTATTTTAATTTAAATATCATTTTCCGATTCTTTAGGTGATTTATGATTAATTTATTTAATAAAAAAAAAATTATTTAATATTAAAATTAGTCTCAAAAGTTGTATCTAATCATGGTTAAATATGAAATGCGTAAAACACTTCATTACTTGGGTCGTTGACTTTACTTGTTGCCTGGGTGTGACCAAAGCAGTCCAATTTCTGAAATTTAAGTCATAATAGTAGACAAGAAATGTGAAGAAATTGTGAATGAATACAATTGAATTTCATTCATATTTATATTATATTTAAATTATACTACTAATATGCTGAATAGAGTTTAATTACATGGACTAACAATGAGGTTGAAAAATGCGTTAGAAGTTGGATCGCCTCATCAAAAGCCTATGATAAAAAGAGCACCAAAAAAAGGTGGGGAAAAAGAATAATGATAATGATAAGATAGGACGGCTAATAATATTAAGCCTTAAAAACTAAAACAAAAAAAAATATATATCTTCTTGTGGAGATTGATGAGGCGATCTACTACTATTAGCTACTATCATCAAACTACTACTGTGGAGATTGAGCTGCCAATCCGAGCCATGACATGCCTTCAACTGGCTTCGAATTTGCCGACCTTGGGCTACTTGTTTGGTATGGAGCTTTCACAGCAATCCTGTAAGAGTAGCAAAAGAGAAGTAAATAACAGGATCGATCTATCCGATGTCCAATATATCTTTTTCTAATTTCAGTAGTTAATATATAATGATATCGTATATAAAAAGGCTTCGTTTGCAAGGAAGAAATCGACTTCAATCATGATCTAGGTGATATGTCAATTGTGGCATGTGAATTTCAATTATTTCAAATAGTTAAATGGATGTTTGTGAAAAGCATACCTATCCTTTCTCTTGGCCAGAAACCGTTGGAGGGAAGCATTCCTTGCAATTGGAAAGGCTGGAAATAGATGACAAAAAGAAACATTAATAACCCATCAAGGAACAACTAATTCGATCTCATTCACAATAATCGTTGCAGAAAACAAACGTGAAAGAAGTAAAATTACCATTAACTGCGCGTTTAATGTGCTCTTGGAATTGCGCGCTGCCAAAACTAGGAATATCATTATCACTTGAGCTAGGAGGAATTGAAGTGCCAGTTTCAACAGGAGGTTTAGGCATGTTAGGAGCAAAAGGAGAATGGTTCTGCACCGGGACGATAGGATACGAGCTTCCCTCACTAGCCAGAAGCATAACTTCCTTAGCCTTATCAGCCGGAAAATCATCAAACACAATCACTTTACCACCATAAAAGATTGTCATTTGCGCAGTTTGAGGCTCCTGGGTGCCAGACTTGTTAACACTATAACACACAGTAAACAAAACACCAATCAGAAATCATCGATAATTTCACAAAACAAACGATTACACATATATTCCAATCCAAAGATCACAATTTCCACAAATATATACCTTGTGTCCACCTTCTTTTGTACTACCTCCCTTGGAGTAGAAGGAGCAAACCCCGCTTGCTGGGGAAACAAATCCATGGATCTATAGCTAGGAGGAGGGACCATGTTCCGCATCGAAACGTCCGATGCTGGTGTCTCAGTCATTGGAAACAAGTTCATGGTTGTTGCTGTTTGGCGCAAAAACATCTCAGGCATGCCTGGAACATTCCAATAAAATGAACTAAACATCATCAGATCTTACTAATCAGTGACCTGCTATCTACTTACTAATTAAAAAACAGAACGTGGGCCTATTTATAATGACTTTCTAACTGACCAGATATGATTTCTGCTCAATTTCTGTTTGAAAAAATTGAAGAAAAAAAAACAAACAAACAAATTCAAGTCTGAGATTTTAGTGGAGAGAAAATAACGGGCACGTTTTACTGTTGAACAACCTGTCAATTGAAAAGTTTAAAAAAAAAGTGACAGACAGATCTAACCTTCAAAACCACAACAGGAATAATTAGAAAACCAACTACCAGCCAAAGAATCATATCTTCTCAACAGAGTAAATTCAAAATAACAGGATTTTTTTTTATAAAGTTACGTATTATCGCTAAAGTAATTTTGAATGAATCCTAACTCGAATAGACAAAATGATAAAGCGAATAATCCATTTGGATGTAAGATAAATATAAAAGTAATCAATTAATTACCATTTCCGGTACCGTTGCCGTCACCGTGGCATGTCATGCCGAGGTTGAGATCTCCAAAGCTTCGTTTCTCCTTCAGATACTGACTCAACAGGTTACAAGTCTGGGAGAAGCTCGTCTTTTCACCCATCATCTTTCCGGTCGTCGGAGCCGGCACCGGCGAATTGGACTCAATGAATTCCGGTGAGCTAGACATGGTGTATAGCTAACAACAACAAAAAAACAGCAAATGCAAAACGGATCTCGCTTTCGACAGATAGAACTGCAGAAGATTTCCTGGAAAATCGTGCTTCTAGGCCTGCACTCGGTTTGCGGTGAGAGAATGAGGAAGAAGATATATAGAGAGAGAGGAGGAGGTTATGGTTTTCATCTAATAAAAAGGAGCGCGAGGAATATATGGGCTTTGCTGTTAGCTTGTTTCTTGCAGATGCGCAATTGCGGTGATGGTGGGATGTGTGTCGATATAATAATAAATAAATAAATAAATTTAAAAAAATGGGGAGTGTGTGGTTTGTTTATGTTTTTTATTTCAAACACGTGCTGTTTGCGTTTTGTGTGAGCGCAGGATGTTTTGTTTGTGCCCGGATTATTCACGTCCCTCAGTTGCATTCTTACGAAAATGCCCACCCTTGTATTTTGATGCTGTTTGTTTCCAGACGCAATACTATGCCTCCCTCACATCAATACATCCCCACCCTGAGATAAGGAAAGCAACTTCATTCTTCCTTTTTATTCCTGGAAAAAGAAACTGAAAAATTATAATTGGGATGGAAATGTTTAGGTATTTATGGCATCATATTCAATATAGTTTTGTGTTTATAAGATTTGGAAAATTACTAATAGTATTTATTATTAATTTTCATTTCAATATCAGAGATCGAACTCATGATCTACGTTATAAAAATGACATGCACCAACTAGTTGAATTACAACTTCATATACATCCGGTACTATTTATTATAGCTCTCTCTTTACTAATTACCTGGTTAATGGTATTTGTTAGTATCGTATCATATGTTTAATTACCTATTGAAGTTTTTATCCAACGAGGACTCTATCCTTAATAATAAAATTGACTCTACCACTTCTACAAGTAAGGTGAATAAAATGAGTTGACACTCTAAAAATAGTGGATAACTCGTCAACGCATACTAACTAAATTATAGGCTAGTATAAAAATTGAGATAAAATAAATATTTTTTATTAAATTACAAAATAGTAAATGTAGTAATTTTTTTT
>NBIL01029088.1:0-18506 GCA_002752925.1 Viola pubescens var. scabriuscula
GGAATTGTTGGTGTTTGATCAAAATTATTGCCTGCTATAATTGTGCAAAAAGATATGTCGTTTGTGATTATTGCCAGCTTGCAATGGATGGTTCACAAAAGGATTGTTTTTAACTAAGCAAATGCAAAACGTATCTTCGAGTTCTGGTGTGGTGTGAGAGCAAAATGCAGCAAGTTATTTGTTATGAAGTTTTCAGATTATGATGATTTAGACATATGAAGCTAGTGATTGAAATACTCTGCTGTATAAAGTATAAACAGTTTGATGATGCTCCATACCTTTCTACCTGCATTAACCAAACATATATAAGTAAAAGGAAGAAGGCTTCCTTTGGTTTCTTTATTCACACGATTATACCATTGTCCAACAATAGGCAAATTGCAATGCACCTTGCTGTGTGCGTTTTTAATAAATTGTTAAGTGACATCTGCTTTTCACATTGAGAAAGGAACATACTATTTTTGGAATGGCATTTCTTGTAACTAAATGATTTGGATTTGTGTTTCTAGATCGATTTCTTTCAATTTCTTAATGAGGATGGTTGTCCTTTTTTTCTGAATAAATGCTCTATTTTCTTCCAGGGAAATCTCCACATGCCAAGCGAGCCGGAACCCTTGTTAGACCGACTTCTCCAAAGTCTCCTGTGGCTAGTGCTAGTGCTTTTGAAAGTGTGGAAGATTCAGACGATGAAGATATTATGACTGACAATTCTAAATTGGATACTACATATTTGCATACTAATGGAAATGCTGTAAGTTTATTATGCGCTTCTGGATAGACATTTCATGCTTTGGATTTCTGTCTTCCTGTCTATCAAACATGTATGCACACACCAGTGATGACCACCATGATGGGCTTTATTTCTTTCATTTTGTAATTTATGGTCAGATGTATGGTATTCTTTGATAATTTCAGGGCTCAGAGGGTAAAGGCATGTTTGAAAATTTGCCTCAACACATGAATGCAAATGGAGAGCTAGCAGCAGTTGCTTCAAGCATGATTCGATCCCATAGCGTATCTGGTGACCTTCATGGTGTTCAGCCTGATCCTATTGCAGCTGACATTCTAAGGAAAGAGCCCGAGCATGAAACTTTTGCACGACTTAAAATTTCACCAATTGGTATTGATTTGTCTCTTTATCTGAATTATTATTGATTAGGCTCACATTTTCCATGTATGTGAACTGTGATAGTGTCACATTTCTTAGCAAGTACATGTTTTAAAATTCCCGTATACGCCTTCATAATGTATCTTCCTTTCCGTTAGTTTTTACTTTTTTTTTGGTTTGTTTAGTCTACTTGTTTGGATAATTTCAGCTGAATGCAAGTTACAAGCATTTATTTTACTGTTGGGACAATATTAGTCATTTGACATCATTTTCTTTGTGTGTAAATTTTACCAGAGTTGCCATCACCTGATGAAATAGAGGCCTACGTTTGTCTTCAAGAATGCCTTGAAATGCGAAACAGATACGTATTCAAGGAAGCAATTGCTCCATGGGAAAAAGAAGTTATTTCTGACCCAAGTACTCCAAAGCCAAATCTGGAGCCGTTTTCCTTTACTTCTGAGCAGAAGTCTGATGTGAGTCCATGTCCTTGATTGGACATCTTATGGAACAACTTAACCAGGCTTATCATTACTTTCCTTCCTCATTTGAGTCCTGAACATGTTTCTTTTCTCACACAGCATTACTTTGAGATGCAAGATGGGGTCGTTCATGTTTATGCAGACAAAGAGTGTAAGCTACAATAGTCTCTTACTACGCATCTTTCTTGTTAGTTATTTGTAATTTATCTTTAATCCTTTCTTCATGCACATTCTCTTTTTGCCACAGCTAAGGAGGAGCTTTTCCCTGTTGCTGATGCAACAACCTTTTTCACTGATTTGCATCACATACTTAGAGTTATTGCAGTTGGGAATATAAGAACTTTATGCCATCATCGGCTGAATCTTCTGGAGCAAGTAGATAATTCTTTCAATGATAATTATAGTGTGTTAATAGTTTGAGTTTTTCACACCTCTTGTGGCCATGAATAATAATTAGATCTCTGGTGTTTGCTCAGAAATTCAACCTTCACTTGATGCTTAATGCGGATAGAGAGTTTCTTGCTCAGAAAAGTGCTCCACATCGTGACTTCTATAACGTCAGGAAAGTTGATACACACGTTCACCATTCTGCATGTATGAACCAGAAACACCTGTTGAGGTTTATAAAGTCAAAATTGAGGAAAGAGCCTGACGAGGTAACATACTGAATTTTTCTGCTTTGTATGCATTAGTTTTCCTTTTAGTTTTTGGAGAAGAAAGTGCATGGCTTTTCTAACAGATAAGTTTCTTTCTACATAAGCGTCAGAGCTGTTATGGATTGCCAACATCTTCCTTGTTCTACTTGTATTCTAGTATCATATATACATGCATAAAAAACACAAATGCAATTTTTCGTTGTAACCATGAACCATGTGTTGTGTTCAGGTTGTGATATTTCGCGATGGAACATATTTGACTTTGAAAGAAGTGTTTCAGAGCCTGGATTTGACAGGGTATTGAAATTTGTTAGACTCTCTCTGTTTATTGCTTTGCAGTGCATAAGATAGCCTTACTCACTTTTGTTTGAACAGGTATGACTTAAATGTTGATCTTTTAGATGTTCATGCGGACAAGAGTACATTTCACCGTTTTGATAAGTTCAATCTTAAGTACAATCCCTGTGGTCAGAGCAGGCTTCGAGAAATTTTCCTTAAGCAGGACAATCTTATTCAAGGTATATGTTGGCTCTTACATAATTATCAGTCATTGTCAACGGGTTGGTTGTCTCAGGAATGTTATTGATAACAGAGAAATATGCTATATCTACTACCACTTTGCCAGTTGTGAATAAATACTCTCTTCAAAACCCAGTAGACTGAGATTTCAGAAGTTCGGTGTGTTTTTGTAATGCCATTATATTTTATTTCACAACGCTTCCACTAATCTGTAAGCATCTAATATCATTGCTTCAGCTAGTATGTCCTTTTATAATTCTCCATTGATGGGCAGGTCGCTTCCTTGGTGAGCTGACCAAACAAGTATTTTCAGATCTTGCTGCTAGTAAATATCAGGTGCTTCCTTACGCTTTTTATAGATGATTCTCTTTCACAGATACAGAATGTCTCTTTTTTTTTACCTACCTTCTTTGATGGTGTGCTAGTTAACAGTGCTTGAGATTGCTTTTGGTTTGCTTATTAGTTCCTTTCTCATACTGTAATCCGGTCTTACTGTCAAAGCGCTGTAAATTTACTGATCACATTCTGAGATTTTCTTAGGGTGAATATGTAGTTTATCGATCCTTTGGAAATGGATCGTAATGTATAATATGCAATGTATTTTCTGTTGCAGATGGCAGAATACCGAATATCTATATATGGTAGAAAGCAAAGTGAATGGGACCAACTTGCTAGTTGGATAGTGAACAATGACTTATACAGTGAAAATGTTGTCTGGTTAATTCAGGTACAGATATTACTAACTCCAAATCCATTTTACTATTACATTTTCAGCGTAATCTTTCGTCAACAGTATTCATCCGTGCTAATCAAGATTCAACCTACAATACATCTTCTATATCTTCATTTTATGGAGTGAAATTGTATATAATCTTTTAACTATTACAACTATGATGTATGCCCACTCAAAGGCATTTGTAGATGCTGAAAATGAACATAGTTCATCTTTGGATCTGTGTTTTAGCAAAGTTAGTTAGCTTGCTCTAGGTGATGGTGATTGGTGAGTTTGGATGTTGGTGAATTTCTGTCTACTATGAAATGCTCTATCATAATTTGGGCCTAAAATAGTTGTTTCAACCTTTTCACTTCTACTTAACATGGTTAAACTTTTCATGACATCTGGTTCCTGTTGTGTAATTGTCTTTTTAGCTTCCAAGACTTTACAACATTTACAAGGATATGGGGATTGTCACATCCTTTCAGAACATTCTTGACAATATCTTTATCCCACTCTTTGAGGTTACGGTGGATCCAGATTCACATCCTCAGTTGCATGTTTTCTTGAAACAGGTTTGTGTATATATATTTTCCAAAATACTCTTAAATCTGTTGCTTTTGTCATAGCCTTCCAGAGGATACAATTTTATGCTTTTTTGCGCTTGGTATAGATATCTGGTACTTACCACCCTATTTTATCGCCCTGATCAGCAGTTTCTTCTAAAGATCCAACAGTTATTTTGTTACAAAATTTGGATCTTTTGAAAAAGAAGAGAGTTAGAAGATTGATATGAGATTGATGTAGCATACCATTTCCTTAACAGTCTAGATTATCATCATGCCACTAAATGAAGCATTCTTGAGTGAGATTTAGAAAGTTAGTGTGGACGATATGGATTGGGACTTGAGGGTATACCTTGTGTAGTGGGTGCTAAACTTAACATGTGTGTTAAGAATATTAAAAGCTTATAAAACACCCTCCATTGCATTCTTATGGGCACAGGGTTCATCTTGGGTTCATATGCTGTTGATGCACTGATTGTTTTCCTATATAGGAATACTCAAGGACTTGGAAATTGATTTAATTCTCAGGTAGTTGGATTGGATTTGGTTGATGATGAAACCAAACCTGAAAGGCGCCCCACAAAACACATGCCTACACCAGCTCAATGGACCAATGTCTTCAATCCTGCGTTTTCGTATTATGTATATTACTGTTATGCCAACCTCCACACATTAAACAAGGTCTGTTGAAAATCTCCCATGTATATTTGTAATTCTTTTTCTTTCACTTACCAATGTTTGGCTGCGTTTCTCATAATGTGATCTAATATTTGTTGATGCATGAGATCTTTGCTCTATGCTAATGGCTTCATCTTGTCGTGTTTTTTCAGCTTCGTGAGGCAAAGGGCATGACTACTATCAAATTTCGACCGCATTCTGGCGAGGTAGCTATTTTTGGATCTCATTCAATTTATAGGTTATATTACATTTACTGAGTGTCTTGCATGTGCATCATTTCCAGGCTGGTGACATTGACCACCTGGCTGCAACATTTCTTACTTCCCACAATATTGCACATGGAATCAATTTGAGAAAATCTCCTGTACTGCAGTATTTGTACTATCTGGCACAGGTTAGAAAAAAAGCGTTTTGGATTTCCAATTTCCTTGTTGAAGCTGGATTCTGACTTGAATTGTTGAAATGTCAAAATCATAATGGTGATGTATTCTTTTTCAGATTGGATTGGCTATGTCTCCTCTGAGCAATAATTCCTTATTTTTAGACTACCATCGGAATCCTTTCCCTATATTTTTTCTACGGGGACTTAATGTCTCCCTTTCTACTGACGATCCACTCCAAATTCACTTGACGAAAGAGCCGTTGGTGGAGGAATACAGCATAGCTGCTTCTGTGAGCTTTCCTTTGTCTCTCCTAATACTAAATTAATCCTCCAGTTACTCTTATGTCCAAATATAATAAATTGTTTATTCAACAGGTATGGAAGTTGAGTTCGTGTGATCTCTGTGAAATTGCTCGGAATTCTGTCTACCAGTCAGGTTTCTCGCATGCTTTGAAGGTATGCATATGTTGTAGCTTTATATAAGGTGCTGAGATTGGAAATAGAAGAATGTGTTCCCCACTTCACTTGTTTTTCACTACGACACTCGGGCTGAGATAGATGAAAGTGCCTATGATGAGATGCATTATATTTTTTTTCCTGATTTGGAAAATGATAGTGGCTACATGCCTTAGAAGTCAGTGATATGGTCATGTAAAGCTGCATCATTTAACATGCCAGAATTTTTTTATTTTATTTTAAATTTTGCATTGGAACTCTTTTTGCTATCTGCACTGTCGTATGCCTACCTTTTCATTTTAGCCACATTAGTTTTTTAGTTTTACAAGAGCTTGGAGAAAAACTCAGGATGCATTTGAGGGTACTCCCTTACCTAATTTCTGGACATAAACCTTTGAATTTCCTGTTTCAGTCACACTGGATTGGTAAGGAGTACTACAAGAGAGGGCCAGATGGAAATGATATTCACAGGACAAATGTGCCTCATATTCGGGTGGAATTTCGAGACACGGTACAGACCTGATTTGAACTCTTTCATTGTTTGGTTGCTATAACAAAAAGTAAAGATCTTAATTCTCTTGGAGCACACCTTGCTAAAACCTGTGGCGTAGACAGAAAACATTCTCTTTCTATGTTCAATGCTTTTTGATCATCTGTGTTCTTTGTTCTCTGAGTTTTCTTTTCAATTGAGGCAATATTGAGTTTCACGAGTCAGATGTAACCCAACGCAATGCACGTGTATTGCAGATTTGGAGAGAGGAGATGCAACAGGTCTATCTTGGCCAAGCTGTCCTTCCCCAAGAAGTGGACAAGTAAAAAGCAAGGGCCAGCCCACAGCTCAACTTATCTGGATTGTATACATACAAAGGTATGGCATCTGGTCTCATGCTCTTTCTTTTGCATTATAGTATTTTGTTTGTGATAAACACCACCGGCCTGGAGAGAGATTAGATGTAAGAATCAGGAACTTGATATTGTCGCCGTAAACAACCAAAGATAACTTTGCAAGTTGATTGAAGTATAGCATTTAAGACAGTTTTTGCCCAAATTGGTTCATTAAGCGAGTCTCTTCTCAATCTCAGGAATACTAAATCACCAACTGTCCGCAATATGTACGGGCGAGGAACAAGTCAAGGAAAGTTGAACAATGTTGGATCCCCAAGACAACGTACGCTATAAAATTTGCGTACCAACAGCTAAAAGTAGCTTAGCTTAGAGGTTGGGAGCAATATTATGCATCATTGGATGAACTGTACTGGTGCTGGCAATGCTATATGAAACGAGACTCAATATTAGCCACGATAACAAGTGAACGTTGTTCAATTTTGCTGTTTAGATGGATGCTTTAATAAAATTTTGGAAAAAATAAATTATACAAAAGTTTATCATGAATGCTGGTCATGTTTTAACTTATTGCTCTTACTCCTTCCCACCTAAATCCTAATGCGTAAACTAACCTTGTTGATAACTGACATAACTTGCAAATATCTGTGGCTAATGAGTAAATAAGTTCATTTATTGGCCTCTTAAAGATGGAAAGATACGAGCTTAGGCCATGAACTCTTGCTGCAAACAACTATGCAATAATGCAATGCACCCATATGGATTCAGTCCACAATTCAGGTAAGGCATAAAACATGCACAAGTAAAATCTCAATAGAGTAAAAAAAATAATTCTTAGTATTGGAAAAGCCTCAACGCGTCAGTCACAACTCACAAGTATAACAATTATTCAATCTTTTTTCCTTCGGCGATAATACATCCTTACCAAGCTGATACCAAATGGAAATTTTGGAAAATTGAAGAGCTAAAATCCAAGAGAGCAATAATATACCCTAACTATGCTTTTGGATCTGTCCTACTTGACTTTGGATGTAAGCTTCTTTATCTCTTCAACAATGCCATCTGCAAGTGAATCAGCGTCGTAGTTCTTCCCAAAGTACTTCACAAATTCCATCTTAGGATTCATCAAGTACCTGCACAACATTAACTAGATATTTTCAGAGAAGAAAAATAAAACAAACCTTAAATCTACACTTGCATGGAAAATTAACAATTCATGTACAACAGCAGATCAGATTAAGAAAACAGAACAACGAAATGCAGCTCATGTTAGGCTCATCTGAGATGGAAAATGAAAGGAGAGAACGAATAGATAATGTAACAGAACGGAATATTTGCCATGAAATCCATTGGCTAGCCCCACAGACTCTATCTGGTACTAAAAGCAGCAAATTCAAAGCTGGAGAGTCTGAAAAAGATCCATACATGACTATGGTGTGGTCAACCAGATAATCTTCACCTTCATCTTCTGTCTTCATGTAGTATATCCGGAATGCACGAGCAGCTTTGTTTGTCTGTTCTAGCTTGCCGGTTAACCCAATTAACTTTGGATGGAACTCTGGAATACAAGATCAAGTGCTAGCAATGTCAACACACGAACCTATAACTAGTGCATACAACAATAATAAACAAAGAAAGATGTAGAAATATGTTGAGAAGGCACCTTTGACATATTCGTTCAGTAGTTCCACAGTATCTCTCGCGGGATCAATTGAGATGAACACTGGCACAATTTCAAGCCCAGCCTTTTCCTCTACGGGAATGAGAACAATTAAACTTAGAAACACAACTACCTCTATTAGGCACAACGCATAAGTCACGAATCTCCATTTTTCTTACAAAATCAGCAACTTACTTATTTTATCAACTGCGACAACAAGCTTCTGAAGCTCTTCTGGGCAGATATCAGGGCAGTGAGTGTAACCGAAATATAACACAGTCCATTTCCCCTCGAAGTCCTTTTCTGTAACAGGCTTCCCTTCATGGTTGACAAGACTAAATGGACCTCCAATCTCCGCTCTTCCAGCAGGCGGTCCCTCTTTTACTGCCTCAGAACTTTTATTTATTTCTGCAAATATAAAAGAATTTATCAACAAACGGATGTGGAAGAAAAACCACCCAATACTTTAAAGGTTAATGTTAAATTGACGCATTGAACAATGATTCAATCTATTGAACTGGAAAAGAGATTTTGAATCATTAATTCTTCAGAAACTGAAGAGTTGGTATACAATAAACCTCAAGAGGATTTTGTAATTTTAATTTTCTTCATTGTCCAATTTGCTCCAGAAAAATCAATTAATTATCACAAAAATCACAGACTCACCGTCGAAAGTGTACCTTCAATACGTCGTTTCTTTAGTTTATCAAAGTGAATGGTTATCGCCGCTCCAGTAACAACCAGTAGCAGAAAACTCAACCATGAAACAGGCTGCAAGCAAAGCGTCCGCAACAAACTCAATAAATTACTAAAATCAAACGAACTCATTACCATAAGAAAATTAAGCAACAATTTCAATCATACCCCGCCGCGGATAGATTTTCCAGCGTCCTTGCGTTGTTGCGAATCCCCAGACTTGTCATCTTCTTGAGATTCCGCTCCTTCGGTCTTGTCTTCTCCTTCTGATTTAGCTTCATCAGCCTTTGAGGAAGTCTCTGAATTAGTAGAAGAGCTGGTACCAGTAGTAAATAACAATTTGTGACAGATTGGAGTGAGCTGGATTCGGGTACAAGAAGGTAGAATTGACCGAGGGAGAGGGGAAGTGAGACTTGGATTTTCGAGAGCTGATGGAGGAGGAGGTGGCGGCGGCGATGGGATTGGCGATCGGCACTGCGTCAGAGAGCGAAGCGAGATCAAACGATGGGCGTTGCGGAAATGATGAGCATTTCTGGATAGAGTAGACGCCATTGATCTTCTTCTGAGCGCCGGTGATTCAATAAACCCTATAGAGGATTAGAGGGGTTTTTGCTTTTTTTTTTTTAGCGATGACGATGCTATGGGCCAGGCCTCATTCCCTAGCTTATTTGTTCTCTTTGTTTGATCTTTCTTGTTAATAAAGATTTAACGGAAGTAAATTTTCAGAAAATTGACGAATGAAAAGTGGAGATCATGTTCAGCTTAGAATTTTTTCTATTTTAGATTCATTCTCTAAAACTAACACAGTAACACTAACATTAGAAACGTAAAAAATGATGTTTTTAAATTGAAAATTCGTTTCACCACTTATGTGGTCTTTTTTCGCATGCCAAAAATATTTTTCATCATTCCTTCTCTTCTAGCTATGTGACTTTATTTCAAAGCGATGCCATAAAAGTTAGCATAAACTACAACATACTAACACTTTGCTGCTCTCATTCAATTTTAATTAAAAAAAAAGAAAACTCTCTTTAAGAAAAATCAAAATAAAACTGAGCTTACGCAGGTGAATAAATGCCACTAAAATTTATGATATCATTCATGCCTATAAAATTTGGGCATAAAAAGCTATCAAATGGCTTCAGGGCCTCAAAATTTTGATGAATGACCCAAAAAAGGATAACACTTGATTCGATTCGAATCTGCGAATTCTAGACCATAACACTAACGTATCTCTTTACATCAACATGCGTGCTCAAGACAAGTTTGCATAACTTTTCAAATAATTTGATATCAACAACGCAATATATTGCATCAACCGCTGGCAAGACAACCGAAAGCTGTCATAACAATGCCATTAATGAACTCTGTTACAACACTGTCACCTAATTTACATGATAACTAAAACTTTCATAGTCAAAACTCATAACTAGTCTTCATTATCGATTTTGATGGAGGTAGCGCGCAATGGGGGTCGCTGAATTATAGACAGTAAACAAAGTGTGCTGCGATCTCCCTCTCAAGTCTCACTACTGTTTCTTAGAAGCCTGCAAAAATAGAAGAATTTTTTTTTAGCGCGGAGCGAGTTCAGATTAATCAAATCAGATGTCAATATGTGTATAATGATCTCACATCAAAGTTCTTGGCCACCTCCTTCATCTGCTCGGCAACCTCTTGCTTTTTCTTAGCAGCTGCAAAACAGGCAATTTCAAGGTTAACTGATGCAGCTGATCTAAAATTCTAAATCACCGTCTGAGAAACAGAATGATACCTAAGTTTGAGATATCCTCAATCCTCCTTGATGTCCTCACTGCAAGCCTCTGAAATGATTGACTGCACAGACAAAAGGAGGAATCAAATTAGAGATAGGAGATATCACATTGCCAAACTATGTCAAACTATTGAGATAATCAAATTAGAGATGCTTATGACTTAATCACTATGTCAAACTATTGTCAACAAGCATACAAGATGTAGATCCCCGATACAGAAACATGAGCCAAAGAATGCAGTTCCTCAGACAGTTAATGCTTAATACATAAAGCAAGTCAAATCGAAAAGCTAATCCAAAGTCAACCGCAACTAAATTCAAATTGTAAGAGCCTCCGACATAAGCAGCTAATTAGCCTACAGACTATCATCAGCAAGAACAGGAGAAAACTAGCATAAAGCCACCGGATAAAGTGCCACGTGTGACTGATAATAAATGAATAGCTTTCATGGATATTTGCTGATTCAAAAGCTAGAAACCATAGAAATACCAGCATCTTAGGGCAGCGACCATATCATAGAAATGGACTCAGATGCTTTTGTATAGCAATTTCTATTAGACTAAGAGAACAACACATCGACGTCAATCCAACGAATGCATAGATTTCAGATTTTCAAATCAGAAAATGAAACTAAAATTGAGGAAACACGAATATTCTCAAACTTCTGACGCTACTGTGCATAACCACATGTCCAGTAGATTTCAAATAACAAATATTTGAGGTTTGTTTTCGCTTCAATAGAACGAACCAGAGAGGAACAAGTTATCCTCCATGGTCAGAGAAAGAAGCTTCATCTAGAGCAAGAAACACAAATAAAACACACAAAAAAAGCAATTATTATCATTAACAGAGAAAGAATATGATACTTGTTAGCAAGGCCGTTGACGATCATCTCGTTTACGAGGTACGAAACCACCCGGTGCATGAAATTCCCGCCAGCCATTGCTGAATGTTTATTATCGACTAATTACCTTGATCAAAACTACAAAAAAATGAACGAAAACAGAATTACTAAAAAAAAACCAGCGATCTAGAACGGAATGAAACGAGAAATTAAATCGTTTAATCGAAGAATAAAGACGGATTAACAAAACAAATCTTACCTGAGAAAGAAACGATAAGGAGCTCGACTTCTAGAAGCTACCTGATCTGGTAATTGGAGTATGTAGTAAGGAAGACGGGATGTTAAATGGTTATGAAGAAGGAGTCATCTGCTCTCTAGGGTTGGTCCTCGGCTATAAGCGAAGGCCCATGGGCTGAGTCATGGCCTGCCTACTTGGACGGCCCTATGTAATCTCAACACGGCACTGCTTTTTTACAATCATTATTAATTTATTTAGTCCCTCTTTTCGTAAAAAAAATCGATCAAACCCTTATATTACAAGATTAATTTTGTCTCATGCTCGTAATTAACTCCTTAATGATTAATTTCGTTTTCATGTTTGTAAAAAAATTCCAATCAAACTTCATCATGATTAATTTTGTCCTCGTATTTGTAAAAAAAATCAATTAAACCTCTTACTAATTAATTTAGTAGTCGTGTTCGCAAAAAAATTTCAATAAAACTTGGGCCCGCTACACGGAGCCCGAGTTACTAATAATAGTATAAAAATGAGAATAAAATTGAAAGACAAGAATGCGTCAATTTATGAAAATGACGTATATGTTAATCAAAAGGACGCTCAATGGACGAATATGCTAACAAAAAGGACGCTAAGTGGTAAAAAAAGACATTAAGAAGACGCCTGATAACAAAACAGGGGTGTCTTATTGAAAATGACGCCAAAAAGACGTGCATGTAACTGGAAAGGACGCCAAAGGGACGTGCATGTTAATGAAAATGATGTCAAAAAGACGTGTCTGTTTGAGAAACCGGACCAAAACAATCACCAATTTTCCAATTTTGTTTGCCATAACCATCACCAAATTTCATTACATAAATCAAATTGCTGTATACAGTTGATCACACGAATACAGAAAAAGAAAATCGTTTTTTTCTTTGTTTTTTGTTTAATTTGCTACAAATAAGCAAGAAGTATTTGATTCCAAGTATCAGGAACTCCCGGCAAACACCAATGAATGCAATCTGCATTATGAATTGGATCAGCTTTCTGTTCTTCTGTCAACAAATTCCCGCCAGTTTCAGTATAAACCGATGTATGCCCATCAATTCGGTATTCTGACAGCTGGGTCACGTTGATGAATGTTACAGGCACTTTCAATTTCTCCCCTATACTCGCCACAACACTCATCATTCTCTTATCAGACCCACTCCCCCAGAATTTCCTGTTCTTTACCGGCTTCGTTTCGTTAAAACATTTCGTCCCGTTTACGCGTCCCCAGTCTTCACTCCTGCAATGAAAACATAATTGACATTTTTTCAGCTCTGGAATTGGAAAGAAATGGTGAAATGTGTTTTTATACACCGGTGGACCGACTCATTTGATTGGTTGAAACAATTGCTGATGCAAAAACCAGTTTTGTTTAAAAAATGTGTTTCCAACTGTAGCACAAATAAAAAAAATCATGTGTACTGTGCATGGAGGAAATCCAACAAACCTTGAGTGAGTTGGTGACATTGTAGTGAAGAATACTCGAGTTTTGTTGGGATTAACGTTAGAGTCAACCCAGTTGGCCCATGTCTTCATACCGACTTTGTAAGCAACTGGTGTGTCCAGCTCTAAATACCCATCTTCGCCGTTAGAAAATGATCCCCATCTGTAAAATTTGAATAGTGTATTTTAATTCAGTTTTATGTCACACTGTTTAAAGTAAAATTACAATTTTGTCACATCAGTATAATGTTTTTTCCAAAATTTATTAATATGTGAAAGCATTTTCCCGGTAAAAAAAATGGATGGATGAAGTGACATACAAGGTTTTGAGTCTGACGCCACTCATCCACCAAACATAGCTGTTGAACACAAGAATATCAACTCCTCCCCAGTTTGCGGCATGTTTGGCAACCGAATCCACTTTCAAAATTCTCTGTTTTGGATCATTTATGATAGGCTGATCGGAATTGGATTCCACCAGAAACGGTGCCCAGTAGAATTCAACGGTTGCATCATACTCCTGATCAAGAATTGGCAGAAAAAATCTTAATTAATAAAAAAGAAAAACAGAACAGTTAGCGATTGGAAAAATTCAGTGCATACCTTAGCTGTGAAAATTGTATGAAAACGACCACGTTTCAAGGATTTCTTGTCTTCAGGTATAATCCATTCTACAAGACAAACAAAAGATTGCCATTGACCCCTTTGTAAGGAATCTCCTACAAATAGAATCCTTTTCCCTCTCAGTTTCTTCAGGGCAAGCTCTGGATTAAATCTGCAAAAAGGGTACCACAAATTATAACTGTAAACAAGAAAAATTACAATTTTATATCAAATTCACATCAATAATGATAGTTAACTTGTTGTTTCCAACCTTGGCAATGTACAGTCATCAGGTTGCCATTGCCAGTACCGGTAATCGGAATCCGGTCGTCCATTTTTCACACAAGAAACTTGTCTGTCTAGATAAGGACAGCTTCTATCTGTATAGAGAGGCTTGAAAGTTCTGTTATACACCCATTTGCCTGTATTAACAGTGCATTCTTCCGGGTCGAACTCGAATCTGTCATCAATTTCAAATTTCTTGCTCTTGTTGTGATCATCTTCAGCTCTAGCTTCTGTTGGACAATAGATCAAAGAAAATCATTCGACATGTAGTTCAATGGTTGTCGTCGGCTAATAACAAAGTGCCAAAATAGATTCGAACTCAAGCCCCACCTCTCCTTATAAAAAGAAAAAAAAATCTTTGATTGGTACAATTTGTTGCATACTTACTTGATTTTTTAGTAGTGGCAGTTTTCTTGGAACAGGATTGCTTGAGAAAAGATATGGAAGAATCAGCATACAAGAGGGCAATAATAGCAAAGCTGCAAATTACAATAATAATAATGGAGAAAGGGAGTTTTCCTTTTAGGGGTTTCATTGTTGTAGAAGGAGAATGTGCTAAGCTCATTGATGAGGAAGGAAATTGGACAACAGAATGATGAGGACATTGCTATTACCAGGTGGAATTTTATTGTTGTTTTGAGTAGGAGTAAAGCTAAAGGTATGTATTGTTTTGAAATAATTTTTTTTTTAACATGTTTAATTTAAAATAGTTTTTTAATTGGAGGTTAGTGAAATAAGTTGGAAGGCTAACATCTTTGGTTTACTTTGTCTTTTCCTTTAGTGGAATTGCCATAGCTTACCAAATGTACCAATATTAACATGTAACTGTATACATCATAATAATGTTCATTGATCACTACTATTAGGTGGGAGAAAAAGGTTCCTTGTTCAATAAGCGTGGAGCCAACTTCTCTTTCTTTTTTTCCTTTAGCCTCAACCTCTCCACTATTGGGTTTGTTTACACATAAATCATTGATTTTTACTACTATTTATTCTTTATTAAATATAAGATCATCACAAATACCTTCATAAAATGTAAAAAAAACTATGCATTAAGAGTAATTACAGTAATTTGATTGTATTACATTAAATTCATAATTGTTTGATCAAGCAGACTCTCAGCACCACATCTAAAAATTAATAAAGTTAAAAATCATCATAAATATCAACCGAGTTTGTAAAAATGATACTTCTTAAAGAGTTCGAAGAACAAAGTCTCGATTGAGTTCGAGTACATTAGGTCTCTAAAAGCCTAGCTAAATGCATATAATATATCAAGACACCCCTTAGCTTGGTCTCAATTGTGATTTTCCTTTGTTTCTTTCCTTACAAAAGTTAGGGGAATTCTCTGGTTGACTTTTGTTTCAATTGACATATATGCTGCCTAAGAATATTTAACTTTCGAGACAATACGACATCGACATGGACATCGTCCGTACTCCGTAAGTTGAGTAATATAGAGGCGAGGTGAGGTGAGGTGAGGTGAGGCTGCTCTGCTATGGCTTGAAAAACGGACTTCTGCCTAATAATAAAATGTGTGCAAAAGTACCAAGTTCCTGTCAGAAAGCGATTTGGAGGGGATTTCGGATTTTGTTGTTAAAGCTTCATCGTCATTTGCTACTAATCACCAGTACTAAACATACTCTGCCTTCCAATTTGCTTATTTTGGGGAAAAGAATTGCGTCCTCCTTTTTAACAGTTCCAATTTTCTAAAAATATTATGCTTCACTTGAGTCGGGAGCAGTGGATATCATGCATATCTGTCTTGCCAATATTTTTTTTCTTTACCAAACCAGACTACACATTTTGGTTGGATTTTTTTGTTTGTAAAACCGCATGCGTGAAACTAAGATGGCACTGGACCGAAACAATTTGGTCCATTTTTTTACGAACCAAATCATAAATCGAACTGTTATATTAAAATTGTGTCAATTTAACTTTAAAAATCATTGATGTGTCTTAAACTAGATGTTCTCTTATTTTACTTGTTATGATTGGTTTTTACTATTTTAGTTTGTGTTGTCTTATTTTTATATGTAATTTTCTCTAGAATAAAATAATAATTTTACTCGTGAATATAAATACCCGCCTAATATCTGCAAGTGTGGGTAAGCATTAGCCGCACTTTACGGCTATTTTGCGAGTGAATATACCTCACCTACAAAGTGCCCGTATATATATGCCTATATAGGTATGAAGGGGTATGAAGGGTGCTTATTTGCTCCAATGTCCTTAATTTATACCTGCAATATATGTTATATATTTTAATATAATTAATTCATTGTACTAGGGATGTAAAATTGCAAGATGCTAACTTTTTGATAATAACTTGCACTAATGGAGTCCTTGTTTCTTTTATGTATTTTCTTATGAATTATTATTTCTTTGGTTTTTCCGCTTCTCACACCTCCAGATATCTGGTGCCAAATCGTCGCCCGTTTCTTTATTTCTAGGATTATTGTTAATTATTATCTTATTTTATGGATTACTATTTCTTTGTTATCAGGTTATCTTATGTTCGTATGGTGTCGTCACTAAATTCAATCGATTTTTTTATCTATACCAAACTAAATTTACTGGTATTCGTGCATAATTCGAGGGTACAATTCGTCTTCCTTTACTTGCACCGCATGGAATGGAAACGGATGCAAGTATCAGTATACCTACCCAGTCCACAAATGTACGGTTGCGAGCATAGATAGTATACTCTTCTTGCTCACCCGCCCTAAATTGTGACGTCGTTAAATAAATCTAATAGATAATTAATAATTTTATAATTTTTTATACTATTAAATAAATAGGATGGTTAGTTAGTAATGTAATATTTAATTTAAAGTGACCGTTACGCTGATTAAAAATTACATTCCTCAACAAAAAAGAAGAAGAAAAAAACTATTGTGGCCTCGGGTCTGAAATGAATTCCCTTAGTCCAAGTCCTGCACCAAATAGGCCCACAACTCTAAGCCCATGATATGTAATTCAAAGCCCGAAATAGCCCACCCATTTCTCAATTCAAGCCCAGTTGATATTATCAATCTCCTACTTACAAGTTACAACACCTACCAGATTATACAGATAGCTTTCCACCATTAAACACGGTTGAGTGTAGATTTATCCCTGCTCTCAAATCAGCTTCCGATATCCCCTTCAATGGCCGCAATCAACCTCTCTTCACTGCAAACCTCTCCTTCTCTTCGCTTACTCTCTTCTCACTCTCCCCAAAATACCCCTGTCGTATCCTTCTATTCACACTCTAAACCCTCCATCTCTTTCCCTTCCATTTCCTTAAAACCCCTCACCACCATATCTACTAGATTCAGACCTCGCTCTCTAATAATTTCTCAAGCTCTCAAAACCCTTTCTGATACCGAGTTATTTTCAGTTCCGTTAACATCCGAAGAATTCTCTGCAAGAATCCCGTCAGATTCCGGCGTTTACGCCGTGTATGATCAAAACGACGACCTCCAGTTCATTGGCATATCGCGTAATATTGGCGCCAGCGTTGTCTCGCACCTGAAGTCCGTACCGGAGCTTTGCTCCTCCGTTAAGGTATTTTTATAGTTGTTATTGTTGCCGTTGTTTTTGCTTCTCGGTTATGAAAAGTTTGTCTTATACCTCTGGAATAAACTCTTCTCTTTACGAGTGAAAAAATGTTAATAAGAAATGACTAAGTAGTGTTTAATTTAGTAACTGTATTTAATAATTATGATGATGCTACTTATGGATTATATTCATGATCAGTCTGCTGATGCTGGAACCAAATTCATGATTGATTGAGCTATTGAGTAGCTATGCTGGGTTAATTAGCGTTTGCGTCGATGTGCTTGTGACCAGGCCGTAATGCCTAGTGGATGAGTTGACTATCCTTGTAAGGTTTATTGAATTGAAAGTCTAAGCCTTACGAAATGGGCTACGGTTGCAAGCTCATGACATCAGTGCATTTAGCCACTTTGTTTGAAGTGTATGACATCATTTTATGGTTGTCTCTGCTTATCTGTTCTGTTTGTGTTTGTGCATATAATGATTTGTTCTGAACATGGTTTTGTAGATTGGTGTAGTGGATGAACCTGATAAGGAATCGTTGACTCAAGCTTGGAAATCATGGATGGAAGAGCATATAAAAGCTACTGGAAAGGTTCCACCAGGGAATGAATCTGGAAATGCAACATGGATTCGAAAGGCACCAAAGAAGAAGGCTGATCTTCGGCTAACTCCTGGTCGTCATGTGCAACTAACAGTTCCATTGGAGGAACTCGTTGATCGTTTGGTGAAGGAGAACAAGGTGGTGGCCTTCATAAAGGGTTCAAGAGGTGCTCCGATGTGTGGATTCTCTCAAAGGGTAATTGGCATTCTTGAAAGCGAGGGAGTTGATTATGAGAGTGTTGATGTGCTTGATGAAGAGTATAATAATGGATTGAGGGAGACACTAAAGAAGTATAGCAGCTGGCCTACATTTCCGCAAATTTTTGTGAACGGTGAGTTGGTTGGAGGGTGTGACATCTTGAGTTCCATGCATGAAAATGGTGAGCTTGC
>NBIL01029145.1:0-29991 GCA_002752925.1 Viola pubescens var. scabriuscula
TTTTCAATTCATTTACATTTTTTTACTTTATATAATCAACAAAATAAATTAAAAACTATCACAATAAAATCTCTACCTAAAAATAAATAATTCTAGATTCACTTTTCCTATTTTTATTAATTTTTTTAAAATGAGTTTTATACCCTTTATGGTCATTTTACATCCAAACTATAGTTTTGAAAATCTATTTTACCAAACACCTCAAGTATCTCAAAATTCGATTTCCCAAAAGATATTTTCCCACAGAACTTTTCCCACGGAACTTTTCGGACTAGAACCGGAACGCCAAACAGACCCTTATAATTTAGCCCAAAAGATGAACGTAAGAACCGAACAATAGGTTCAAACATCTAAGGCCTCAAAAGCCCAAACTAGTCTCCATCTTCGCTGTCCGGCCTGCTCCGTTAGAAGGCTTACTAACTTCCAACATGCCAACTCTGTCTCCCTCTTGTAAAGTTGGTAGGGAGAGAGAGGCAGGAATCATTCATTAAAAAGATCAAAAAACTATTGTCTCTAGCACAAAACAGTGTGCTATCACTTTTGATGTTTTTCTCCACAGGAATGGAATTAAGATCAGCGTGGAAGATTCATATTCCAAAATTTTGTATTATACCCATAATTAATAACCACACCCCCACCACTAATTTCTTATAAGATCTTCAACACTTCATCAACAGGTCTGATTCGATACGAATAAAATTAATTTAATACGAGTAAAATTAATCCGAATTCAAAATACGCTCCAAACCTAAAAGAGAGTGATATATTGACATGACATGGGCTGGTTTCAAGTCCTAGTGGCCTTAAATCTTGAATGAGCAATAATTAAGCAATGAAAATTCCAGATCTATAGCAGATTACAGTGTTTAGTTTCCTTAAGAACATAAACAAAAAATGATTCTAACTACCTAAAGAATAAAATCTGTTTATACATTTTCAACAATATTTAAAACCCATAATTCTTTGTCATCCAAAACATTTAGGCATGAGAAAAATAATATTTAATTAAATGTATGTGTACTTTCTTGATTTTAATGTGCAGTGTACATGCTTACCAGTGATATTATTCCCCAAATCTTTAAAATCATGCAGATATACTTCATTAAGATTTCAGGAACACATACATATTCCCTTCTGAACCACGATTTATTATTGCATACTTTCGAAATATTATGTCATAACTTACTCATACAAGTGGTGGAGTCGTCAACTATTAAATTTCACACCAAAAAAACCCCACACTTTTGGACCAGTTAATGATAGACTCCATCATCTATGTGAAAAAACGTATAAGATATAACATGTTATTTGAGGAGTACATTAAAACTTTCCAACCCAGTCATTTTTTTAGCAATATCTTATAGAATCATACCAGCAAATTGCAGCTTCCTAATTACTACATTATTTCCTGTCAGAGTTTTTCCTACCAGATCCATCCCTTCCCTATTTCCTGTTGTTTTTTATATTAGTCTGCAATAATTCAAAAGACTGTACATGCATTTTTTATACAGCAGGAAATAAAAAATAAGAAATGACAAAAATGTGACAATTTCTGATTAAATAAAGATGACGCTTTTGATCATCTCAATCCGATTAAGATTCTAATCAACCATAAGAATTGCAAATTAGACTTCCCTTTATAGAAGATATATATATATACCATTTCATCTCCATTTTCTCCAACATCTGCTCAATGGTGATTATAAAGATGAAAAAGGGTATCTGCAAATGCCTCAATCTCGCAACAACTTGGATCTTAAAACGCGCGGATTCTCGAGATTATCTTCGAGATACGCGAATATGGTCTCGATTGCGCGAGGAGGAATACCACTCCATACCTGAAGATGTTCCAAGGGGTCATCTAGCAGTTTATGTGGGTGAAGAATGCAAGAGATATGTGATCAAGGTTGGTTTACTCAAGCATCCATTGTTCATGGCCTTGCTTGATCATGCTGAGGAAGTTTTTGGATTCACCACTGCCTCCAAACTATGGATTCCTTGCAATGAGAAGATTTTCTTGAGTATTATAAACTGTGTTTCGTCCTCTCAAAAGGATGTTCTCTTCTGTTTTTAGCACCGCAACATTCCATTCAAGATTATATAATTTCTCAATTTTGATTGGAAGGGAGAAAGAATAAGTTCACCACAAGCAAATCTGTTGTGAATTGTAAGTAGGAATTGTAATTGTAATCGTTCCGCGCAATTGTATTTGTTAAACCTTTTTTTTGTTTCTTTCCATAAGTTGACTTAGTCAAGCTCTGGTAGCTCATTCAGAGCAAATTTAGTCACATAATATAACCATCTTTTTTAAATCTTACATGTAGCACTACACTATCTTGTACCGGAGACCACACTGAAAATGGTAGAGGTTCAAAATTTTAAAATTTAATCGTAGTTTAAGTGTATATATATATACACATATTTATAGTATATTTTTTTTATAAAAATTTAAATTGCATTCTTTTATTTTTATTTAACCATCACAAGCAACATTTATATGTATAATTGAATTAATACTAATTAAATTATTAAATAAATAAATTGATACGTAAAATAATTACTTTAGGATTTTAAATTTTATTTTCATGATGATTAGTGAGCGAGAGAGAGTGAGGATTGAGTGCGTTACTTTATTTTTTAAAATTTTAACATTTTTTTTAATTTTAAAAAAAAAACACGAAACATCGTAATTTTAACCGACATTAAATACCATAATAGTGAACCTTCAAAACGCCGATTCTTAAACCAATTTATCTACTTTTAAGCGGTTTTCACAAAAAATAGGTTTTCGGCCAATTCAAGGACCGCTCATAAATATTAGGAATCCGACCGGCCAGTCTGGTCTGTTTGTGAGAACATAGTGAGAGAGGAGAAAGTAATTTATGCAGTACGAGAAGTTTGAATCGATCGACAAAAGGATGAAACTAAAATTAAATTAAAAACATCCATGTAAATCATACATAGGAGTTACATGTAATTAGATAAGAAAGAATAATTACCCCATAATTGCATCATAGGCAATCTCACAGAACCTCAGAGAAACTCAATTGGATCCTATTATTGGGACACTATGTAAATATGAGCAAACATTTTCACTACACTTTATATTTTTTCAGAAGAAAAAAAAGGTACTAAAATTAAATAAATAAAGATATAATAAAGAAAAACTGAGGAAAGATCAACGGCATTATAAGCAATCTCACAGAAACTCAATTTGCAGCTGACGTAAACATAAACCCACTTGGATCATCGTTCTAAACTTCTAATTACAGAAAAAAAAAAACTTGTCCATTTTTGCACATTAAGTAGAGAAGCCATTTCCTTAGACAATCCAATCACAAACGTACCAAACATATTATTATCACACGTAAAGATCAAATACGGACAAGAACAATTTCTAATGTGATCAACTAGCTTATTAATTCATCGCATAATAATTGAAGACTCCTGGCTTAGTCCATCTTCTTAGTACTGAAAATCAAAATTCGTTTGTGGATCCAATGCCACATGTACCTCACATGTCGTTATCCAAGCTTGTAAAACACCGAGAGCAAACTAAAGACTACGAAAAATACATGCGGTTCAGGAATAAATAATCTAAGCAGCCATAATCAAGGATGGTAGACGAATCAAAGCCAACATCAACTCCAACGCAAGTACAAGGAAGGGGTTGGGCCAGAATGCATAAAAGCTTAACTGAAATCAGGCTTCTCTGGGTATGTGCAGCCTGACCTTTGGATAACGACATTCGCTGCATAACACCCAGCTCTCACGCACTCAGCAATGGGCTTCTCCAGAATCATCTGTGACAAAAATCCACCGACAAATGCATCCCCTGCCATGAAATAAAGGGTACTGTGAGTTTTCGGGACAATATGGAATTTCAAAAGGTAACAGCAACAGCATGTCATCTTTGTCATTCATTAGGTTGTGTTATTCAAGAATCATAAATCCTGGAATTAGAAGCAGCAAGGACGCAAGTTTACAAGAATTAAGGAAGCAGCCACTTTACGTTTTACAGCATTGTCGCATATCCAATACTTAGGTGGTGGGAATTTAGAAACAAATAAATAAATAGGATGAGAGACAATACCTGCTCCATTAGTGTCAATCAATTTTTCCTTGGGTAACAAGATCACAGGGAATAGTTTCACCTTCCCATCCTCAGCAACTACTACAGGATCTGCACCTTGAGTAATAACAGTTATCCTCTTGTGTGTCCCAGATGCCTTGGGCCACTGAGAAATCTTTATAGCAATCTCCTCGACATTGTCAGTCTGACAAACCAATACAGCAATGTTAATTTCAAAATTTAAAGGAGAAGCAACAGAAATGTGAGTTGATTAACCAAAATATCCACAAAGAAGTATTACCTCCCACCCATGAACCTTTGAGAAGGTTCTGGCTTCAGTCTCATTCCCGAAGAGATAGTCTACATATCTGTATAAGAAGGTTTAATTGGTTTCAGAATAATATTTGACCTAACAAATATAAAATTATAAAAAATTAAATAAAACAGGATATTAAGCTTACGGTAGAGCTTTCTCTTGTGCATCCTTGAAAAATTCACAGATGAATGGAGCAGAAAGATTCATCGTGAAGACCTGATACACATGTCATATAGTCTAAGAACACTGAAATTTCAGAAACTAAACAGCTAAAACATTGCAACAAAAAGCATACACAAGTTACCTTGTTGTTTGCAGCTGCATGCTCAGCAACGAGAATAATAGACTCGGGGGAAACAGTGAGGAAGAAACCAGCAATGTAGAAGTATTTGGCCTGTTCAACTGCCAAAAAGCCAAAGTTGTAATCAAGGTTAACCAAACACGATATGCAGACAACAAAGCGAAGGGCACAGCAGACACGACAATACAGAAATGGAGAAGTACCTAGTGCCCAATTTTCTGGCCTCTTCAAGTGCTCGGCTTTGTAACAATTTGCAGCCGACAAATTTGCAATAAGTGACCTACACAGACACTTAACTTTAGCCAGCAAATTTTGGCAAGTTTATAATTGATGAGAATAGCTTTGTGCCAATAGCATATTGCAGGTAGAGAATACACCATCAATTTCAACAAGCACATAACCAACCTCCCTGGAAAAGACATCTGACTTATGACCAAAACTAAAAAACAAAATCATGATGACAAAAACTGTATATGCATGATATTTGAAAGTGGCAACAACCATAAACTGACAACATACATGAAAGAACAATCTCCAATAATGCACAACTCTAATGACTCAAACAGAGCACCACACATTACATGAAACAATATTCTATGTTCCTTGCAGTTGATATTAATGTCATATGAGCCATGATTAGTGTTAGGCAAACCTAAAATGACACATTGCAGCAAGAAAAATGACCAACATAAATAAACAAGTTTCAAAAGACTCTCTCACGCACACAGAGCGAAAAGACTGACCTCTCACCACCCACGACACATACAGCACAAGTCCCTGTTGGAGCAGCCTCATCCTCGTAATATTGTGCCTGGTTGGATCATACTAGTTAAATCTCATTGGCATGCCGAGCAACCAAAAGAAAATGGAACTAAGAAATGAAGAATAATTTACATTGACACCAGCTTCCTTCACGTTTTTCTTCATCTCCTCGCCATACTTATCCTTACCAATGCAACCAATATAACTAGTAGCGCCAGGAATTTGAAGCATCCACTGTATACGAGAAAAAGTAGCCAATAAAGAAACAGTAAATGAGTCGTCATCATCGTATACAAATAAAGTATAACTAAGATATGAATGCCATTATATTATTCACACCAACCTGCGCAACCTTGATTGAATTTTGTGTGGCACCTAGAATTCAAAAGGACAAAGCAGTATTCCATTATTCAGCAGCCATCAGAAAATGTAAACATTACTGATTGAACAACTACATATTTCGAAATGGAAGACATCCAAAATTACCTCCGCCAATAAATTCTACATTGGATTTGGCAAACAATTCATCATACCTACAAGAGATGCAGGTAAAATGAAATCATTTAATATCCAACACAACATTAGTTTCTGAGAAAAGGCACAAAACTAATGTCTTTTCTGACATTTTGATAAGTTCAAAAGTGTAAAAGGAATAACATCCCATTATGATTGCAGTACTAGATCTTAACAGTAAATTAAGGCAAGATCGTTAATGAGCCAAAAAAACAGCCACAAGGGTTAATGTGATCACATAATCAAGGTCATGTGTAACAAAAATAATGCACCCCAACAAAAAGAAAAGTGCCAGTCATTTCAAATGGAATGCAGTGATTGAAAATGGTTTCAGGAAGACTCGTGTAACTGATAAAAGTATGAACTTTTAAGTGAAATCACAATAGAAGATGTTAAAGGAGAACAAAAAAACAAACATGGTAATCCTGTTGTACCCAACTTACATGGGCAAGTGCTTGTCTTCAGCAAGGATGGCGTTGTTAAGCTTAACATCATACCTATTAAACAAAACAGACACGACAGAGTGACAAAATCAGCAAATATAATAGTTTCGAAACGAACCCAACAACTGTAGAAGCTACAGATCTGTTCATACAACAATACCAAGAACCAATGGAAATGCACAGATCTAACAAAGGTTAGAAAGCACGGATCTTTTTTACTCAAGCATCACACAAACACATCCTACGACAGATTTGACAAGGAAAAGAACTCACTTGTTCAAGAAATCTTCGTCGACAACGGCTGAAATGTCGAGCAGAGGATTGCCCATGCCGAGGAGGATTCTTTCGGGCGCCATTTTTGATGAGAAGAAAAGGTGGAAAGAGAGATTGGCAAGTGTATGCTAAAATGCGAGCGAGAGAGAGATCTGGTAAGTTAGGCGATGAGTTAGATTTATAGTGTGAGTGTGTGTTGTTGTTGGCCGTCGGTGTTGGCACCAACCGCACCCACTTCTAAAAAAATTATAATTATAATATAAATTACTAATATTTTAAGAACGAGAAAGAAAAGTGATTATGTGGTAATTTTTTTCCTTTTTCAGATTTTTTGCATAGAATTTGACTTAGGATTGGGTTTGGTGAGGTCGTGACCGGCGGTGAGGTATACTTTTCATAAATTTTGGTAAGAAATTTTAACAAAGGAAATAAAATGAAAAAAAAAAGTCTATACAATAGATATTTGTGTAACTATTAATTAACGTTTCATTGCGAACATTTATTGTGTTGAGTGGTAAAATAAATAAATAAATCACTCTTAATTAAAGTCTGGAATTCGAATTTTGAGAATAGAAAAAATTATAGTGGGATAGTCACTTCTTTTTTAGTCTTACAAAACTCAAAACTCAAACGGGATTACTTGGTGGAAAAAATTTAATGATTCAATAAATACAAACTCTACTTAAGGACGATTTTCACTAAAAAAAACATATAAATAGTTATATTACTAATTATTATTACAATATTATAGATTGATTTCGTGTGTACGTCACAAAGATGACGTGTACTAACTAGTTGAACTACAACGTTATATACGATAAAAAAAAATTAAATGAACATTTGAATTTTTCAGTTGAAAAATATATTTTTTAATGGCAAAGTGTTACTAAAAGTTATTCGTATTTTTTTTAGAAATAATAAAAGTTACCTTTTCATATAAACTTGTATTACAAATTATCATATTTCCATACCTTTTTTCACTTAATTACAAATTTTCCCTTTCCACAAGATAAACAATAACGATGATGCACTAACTATGCATAAATTAGTTAATTGCTTGCATTTGTAAGTGGGCCTCGAATTGCAAAGCCTTTTAGCAAGTCAGGTATCTTCTTGAGTGGGCCATTTGTAAGTGGGCCTCGAATTGTAGTGGGCTCTTTATTTTTGTTTTTCTGGGCTCGTGGGCCAGTTGATTTGCCGATAGAAAAGTCTGTAATCTAATCGTTAGTATTTTGATGAAAATCAAGTGAAATTATAAGGGCCTGTTTGAGATATTTCTTTTCCGTTTCTTTTCTAATTTTTTGAAAAAATTCCAGTTTCATTTTCTAATGAAAAACTGATTTCTCTTTTCTTTTCTCATTTCTATCGAAACAAGAAGATTTATTTTTAATAAAAAATAATATCATCACCCTCGTCAACCAACCACCACCTCCTATCTGCCATCACCCTCGTCAACCAACCATCACAGATATGCCACCTCCACAGATCTGCCACCTCCCTCAACCAACCACCACAACCCACCATTTAATTTCAAGTCACCCAATCATCAACACTCATCACCCACACCTTCGTCCACCCACCATCGATACCCATTCAAGTCACCCAACCCACAAATCCACCATCAAGTCTCGAATCTGTGCGGTAGGAGGCCGCGGAGGAGGCTGCTGGAGGAGAGGAGATTCCGAGGTCGCGGAAGTCGGAGAAGAGAGAGAGAGAGAGATTTTAGTTTATAAAGGGCTAGATTTGTAATAAAATAAACCCTAAGGGTATTTTTGACCCACGGAAAAATACAACTTAAACAGAAAAACTTATTTTTATTTTGGAGAACCTCATTTTATCATTTTCCAAGCGAAGAACAAATTTTAGAAACGGGAAAGGTAAACAGGAAAAAAAAAATCTCTTCTAAACACATTCTCTATGTTTTAATCTCCATTTTCAAAAAATTTGGAAAATTTTCCAAAATTTCCTTACGCTAAACACGGCCTAAACTTGTTAGCTTTTTCCCATATTTTTTAAAAATAAGAGACTAATTACATTTAATTATTATCAGAAACATACTTGTAGTTTGCTAAGCTATGTTCTAAATAATTCTTTAATATAATGATCTTTTTTATTTATTTTTAAAATTGATCAACCTATTTTGTTAATCATCCGTTTTTTCTAAGGCTTATGGTTGAGGCACCAACTCGACCCAAGTCCAAGTGTATCGAGTTTGTTGGAAATTAAATTAGGCATGATTAAACTCAAGTTTTACCTAAGTTTATATTGGACCTTGTTGGGTAGCCCATGATCAAGTCGACTCTTTTATAATTGGATTCTTTGTATCATGCGTGTCATTTAGAGCTGCAACGCTTCTGAACATCAGATTTTATAACATTAGCTTGTTCAGCAAACTAGTTGACTATCTTAATGTTTTTTTTAAACTCAACATTATATAATATGACTCATTTCTTTTCAGTGGTAGGTGTGTGATTATGACAATTTATAAATTTTTTTTTTTTTTTTTGGTCTATAGAGTATATTATTTTAGTCTATGCATTACATTTGTTGTGTTCCACTAAACCGTGTAATTGACAGTACAAAACAAACATCATTTTTTAAGGATTTAAGCAAATAAACAACATAGACATACAGTTTTCTGTTACACATTTTAGTTACAAATTCATAACGTTTTGAGGTGTGACTTTGTAAGAACGAGAAAAGTATGAAGAAAAAAAATTAAAAAGAAAAACCAATAAAAAAACAATATCCTTAGCGCATTGGCAGAGGAGCTCCATTCCATTCTTGCAGGCACTCTAGCAAAGGATCAATGAGCTTTCCTTCACAGATTGCAGAGAAAACCTTGTCGAATTCCTCGCCAGGCGATCGAATCCTCTCTCCGGTGAGCAAACTGGTGCCTAATTCTTCCCTGACAAACCTGTACAATGGATATGATCTGCATTCCTGAATCCTGTTAGGAATGGCAGGATTTCCTCTCTCAACTTCAATTCTTGCACTCTCTACTTCCTTAGGCAAATGGATCTTGAGTTCCTCCTCGAAACAGACAATCTTTTGGAAAATGGAAGTGCTCGAATTCTTCTCGCTCTCACCATTCCTCAGCGCGTGCTCGACAAGAACCTGCCTCAGCTTTTGCATCAAAGGATAGGTTTCGCTGCAGGGATCATCAATGTATGCAAAAACATGTTCTCTGTCAACAATTTGAAGCAGGTCTTTCTCGCAGAATCTCGAAGGGTGGAGCTCACCATTACAGCCCATTGTTAGAACTCGTTTGGAGACCTGATTTACCGTGTTCTTGACAGCATACTTCAGGTTTTCCTCTAGGTGCCTCAGGTCAATTGCCTGACAAATACCAACCAAGAATGTAGAAGACATAAGCTTCAGGATATCAACAGCTTCAGCTGTTTTTCTCGATGAGATCAAGCCTAATGAGTTCACATCTTGGTTGTGTTGTTCCGCGCTCTGGACATGATTCGTGACAGGATTTGCAAGGAACTGGAGTTCCGAGCAGTAAGACGCCATTGCAATTTCAGCTCCTTTGAATCCATAATCCAAGCTCGGGTTTCGCCCACCGGTGAGATTCGAAGGCAACCCATTGTTGTAAAAGTCATTAACAAGCTCAGAGAATTGAGCAAACATGAGTTTCCCAATCGAAGCGAGGGCTAGACGAGTGTTATCCATCGAAACACCAATCGGGGTCCCTTGGAAATTCCCTCCGTGTATGGCCTTATTCCTGGAGACATCAATCAATGGATTATCATTCACCGAGTTGATCTCCCGTTCGATCATTTTCGTCGCGGATCTGATCACTTCAATCTGAGGGCCTAGCCATTGAGGGGAAGTTCGAAGCGCATACCGGTCCTGTTTAGGCTTCTGTAATGGATCAATCTCATGCAATTTCTGAGCTGCTTTCATGTAGGAGCTGCCATCTAAAATATGTTCCATGATAGCAGCAGCTTCAATCTGGCCAGGGTGGTGCTTCAATTTATGTGTCAAATGGTCTGTAAATTCAGGTTTTCCTTGCATAACTTCAGCAAAAACTGCTGACAAAACTTCTGATAGAATTGCTAAGACATTGGCCTCAAAAAGTACCATAGATGCCAGACCAGACCCAACTGCTGTACCATTTACCATTGCTAGGCCTTCTTTTGGTTGCAATTCAAAAAATCCAGTAGTGATCCCAGCTAGTTCAAAGGCTTCAGTTGGGTTCAAGATTTCTCCATTGGGCCCAGTAGCTTTTGAATTGGGCCTGCCTAATAAAAGCCCAGCAATGTAGGAAAGTGGGACCAGGTCACCAGATGCAGTGATTGTGCCTCTAAGTGGCAAACATGGGGTGATGTTGTTGTTGAGCAATTTAGTAATTGCTTCCAAGATTTCAAATCTGATGCCAGAATAGCCTTGCAGAAGAGTGTTGATTCTGACCAGCATAGCTGCTCTTGTGGCTGAGTGTGGCAACATGTTGCCAGTTTCATTGCCATTTCCAAAGATTCCAGCATTCAAGAACCTGGTGGTTCGAAAAGAAAGTGAGATGGAAACTAGAAAATTGAGCAAAATATTTTGCAAGAGTCGTACTTTTTTAGCACAATAATACTCGAACATAATTAATTATGCGCTAAAAAGAAACAAAAAAACTGCTCGGATTAGAAAGAGACAAAAAGAATATTCATAAATAGAAAAACAAAATGGTTGGCTGGGTATAACTTTCAACCAGACCAAGAAGGTAGTAGTATAGTTGGGCAAATGCCATCCATTTATGTCACTGTCCTTGACTTGTTTTTTGGGGGCAGTAAACTTAACATAGATTTGACCTAAACCCTTGGAATTAGCCGGCTAGGACCTATTCTCATTGGGTAGCCAGCCCTAAAATATAGTAGAACCAATCCTTTATTTTTGGTAGATTTTATTTTATGTTTAAACTTGAAACATTATCAGAAATCTTGTTAAAAAAGACTTAAATATATTATCAGAAATCCAATTTCTATTTTTACTAAATAAATCTAATCACTCCAAACAGTTAAAAAATGCTAAAAACCTTACCAAAAAAGAGTTGTAAAAAAATATGTAAGGTACCACAAATAACTTATAAATTCATAAATTTAGTGACTAGATGGAGTTAGATTTATCGTAATTACCATTAATTAAGCTAGTTTTCGTGCACCCTTTATTAATTACTAGTAGAACGGAATGAGTATCCATTTTTTTAATTTAAAATAGATCGTGTTGTTTGGATCCTCTGATTCTCAATATCCACTACCTCACTTTGTTTACCATATAAGTTGAGGAAATCAAGATTGCAACAGGATTCTCTCGTTAAACATAGAGTTTTTTTTGTGAATTTTGCAGAAGATCTGTCTCCCCAGGGAAAATATAACTGAGTATTTCAATAGATCGTGAGTTTAAATCAACTTGTATTAAGAGATGTCTTAAGATCCATTATATTACTCGAAAAAAAAAACATCCATTATATTAATAGAGTTTTAGCTATGGAAAAATGATATTTTAAAGTGATATAACTAAAAATATAGGTAGAGTTTTGACTGTTTGGACGGAAGTAAAATTCTTACACGATGCTTTGACCTAATCATTTACAAACCCCAACAATTTCATAGGAAACTGACTATCCGTAATAAGAATTAATTATTTTAATAAAAATAATAATTGAGATATTAATTATTTTACTATTAATACCTGATGTGTTAAAATAAAATTGAAGTTTATCCTTTCGTAATTAAATTATATTATTATTTTTATTTAAATAAATAACTATCAGATTAACACGCGTAAATATTAGTGTCTCTAATATTATTATTTTAATAATACTGTACAATTATACAAGTAAGGTTGAAAGTTGTGTCGTCATCAATTGATGAACTAACATATACTGTATGTTACTGTATTTCACTTAAGTAACTCGTCTGTCTTTTTTATAAAATTTGATATTAAAAAATGATTAATTTCCTGCCGGAAAGAATTTAAAGGAAACATGTGTCAACATTTTCTTTTGAGCGCCGGCTGTCAACCAATAGAAGCATGAACCAACTAAAGTTGAGAAAAGGAATTAAAAAAGCTTGCAAATTCAAGTGACTTAACATAGAGATTCACGTGTTCTTTCTTTTTTAAACACTGTCGTAATCCGTAGAGATTTGAATTCAAAATTTAATTTTAAAATTAGACGAATTTCATACATAATACTCGCTCCATCAAATCGGCTGATCTTGTTATCTTGAAATTAATTAAGTACTATACTTTTAGCATCGGAATTTGTTTTGAGTTTATAAATAGTACTTTATTGAAATAACTAATTGAAGATTCCTTATTGAAAACTGGTCAGTGGCTGGGTGATAATATGGGCATGTCAGTACTCTCTAATTTCTAGTAATTCTCTGTTTTTAATTTTTTTAATATATATATATATTTTTTTTGTAATAAATTGAACAGCTGGCTACTATAGACGTGGACACAACTAAAACCAATCACGATGATAATAAGATGAAATTATAATATAGGTTTAAATTAAGTCGCTAAGTTTTATTTCTTTAAGAAAAGAAAAATAAGACTATAGAGACGTGAAATTTGTGTTGTAAAATATGAAAAAAATAAATAAACAACAGAAAGAAGTGTAATATACGTGAGCCGTGAGCCGTGACCCCTCACCTAATCATGGAACCAACATCACACTAACAGCCCAACTACAACTAATTTTACTTATTTATTTATTTTAAAAGTAACAATAAAGACTAATTAAAAATAAGGGATTTTCCAAAAAAGTTAAAGCAATTAAATGCAATGATTTGGCATTAATAAATTTACCTTATGAGTTCTTTTTGCAGGTCTCCACCTTTGTCCGTCCTTCTATGTGAGGTTGCACCAAACCCCGTGGTCACACCATAGCTATCCGTCCCATTGTTCACGCTATTCATAACCCAATCACTGCTCGCCTTGACTCCGGCCCGGGCGGACTCGGCTAGCTCCACCGTGATCCCCGTTTCATCTCCGTTCGCGACGGACGCCACCTGGCCTATGGTTAGAGTCTCGCCTCCCAGCCTAACGAACCCCTTCCGGTAGTCCTCGACCATCCGCTTCACCTCCTCTAAATGGCTCCCTTTCAATGCCTCAGCTGCCATTCCCCAATTTAATGGGTCACTTTTGGTACAAAAATCTAAAGAACCATTCCCATTACAGTATGCTGTGGTGGTGTCCATTTTTATATATTTTTTGGAAAAAAATGGAAAAATGCGGAGGAAATATTTGGTGTTTTTGGGTATATTAGTGAGGATTAAAGGGGGGAAATGGTAATTAATTAGTAGTAATTAAAAGTGGTAGGAATTTTCAGGTCACCAAAAAATTCCTGAGTTTTGGTCACCTAAATTGTGTGGTATAAATAGAGGAAAAGAGGAGGGTGGGTAGGCCGACGTGTTAGTTGAAAACTGCACGTGACCGTTGGATCTTCAGGTGGGATGGACGGTCAGGATGGTGACACGTTGGATAGGAAACTTAGGTGGGATCCAATTGATGGTAGGAGGAGGGGGGTGTTACTTGTCGAGAAAAATATGATTTTGGAATGGTGGAGGAGAGCAAGAGAAAAGGTTTTTTTTTCGGGGGTTGGTGGGGAGTGAGGGGAGCATAAGCACTACGTCATTTCTACCCTTCTTTCATTTTTCAATCTTTTCAACTTTTGGGTTTTAAATGTATATCAAATAAATTAAATCTTTTCGAAACCTTTTATCAACGCCATAAATGGAATAAGGGAATAAGGGATCCAGACCCTTGATCTAAACTTTGTGTTGTTAGCCTATTAATGAGTACGGTTGAAAACAAAAACTACCAGTTCAATCATTCCAAGAAGATGAGATCAGAGCATTTATTTGTTTCTACCAGAGCATTTAAGAGAGTAAAATAAAACACCTGCCTAACAGCGATCCTGTTCGGGACTGCACAGAAAGAGTAGGGTTTCAACTTCTAAATTTTAGAACCAGCTTTGCAAGGCCTGACCGCAACATATACTTTATCAGTCTTTTAATAACTGACGTTTTCTTATTTTATTTAATATCTGATGCTTTCTTTTACTCAATTTAAAAAAATGAGACATTTCGTGTCTGTTGTACAGTCCACAAGTCTAATCTCTAATATTAGATTGGGAACATTTAAGTTTTTAGACAAATTAACATTAAAAGTGTATGTAATGTTGATATTTTTTAGTCACTTATTCAAAACTCTAAAGTTGATATTTTTTAGAAATAATAACTTTAAAAAAAATAGAGAATTTACTATTTAATTTATATAATTCTAGTTTATAAAAAAAATGATAAATTGTTAATCAAAATGACAATTATTTATCTCTAACAGGATTACTGACCCACTAATTAACTTTGAACGTTCATTTAATTAATTTCCTTCATTTTTGCAAACTCACTTGTTAATTTCATTGCTCACGGCAATAAAAAAGATTCAAATTAGATATTCATGAGTCCTAGACCGATAGAGCAAAGGGATTGAACAAAGGCCATTTATAACATTTATTATATTAGTCTCCATCAAGTTAGCTATGTACTACAAGTGTAATTGAATATGAAATAATTAATCGTAGGTCAAAAACAAAAAAGTATATAAATATATGAGGTTTTGTTAATTTTGTTCTCACCGAACTGATAATACTAGCAGATAGTTAATTATAAGCTAAGTAATAATTGAATATGATTTTTAGGGGAAATTAATCGTAGGTCAAAAGTAAAAAAGTATATAAATATATTTGCTCTTGTTAATTTTGTTCTCACCGAACTGATAATACCAACATATAATTAATTATACGCTAAGTAATAATTGAATATAATTTTTAGGGGAAATTAATCGTAGGTCAAAAATAAAAAAAGTATATAAATATATGAGGTTTTGTTAATTTTGTTCTCACCGAACTGATAATACCAACAGATAGTTAATTATACGCTAACTAACAGTTGAATATGATTTTTAGGGGAAATTGATAATGTTGAGCATCGACTTTTGTATTAAGTTTGGAGAGAATCTACCAAACCCATTCGTGGATTATAAATTGGCTTGTGGTTGGTAGGATGTTGTGGTTGAGTGATCCTACTACTCTCCCTTTCTTTTCTTTTCTAATCATTATACAAAACCTAATTAGTATACATACATCTTCTACCTAATTAATTTAATTCCCGACTCGATATAGTAAATTATTACAAATGCTAGCTGGATGCATTGTGACAATCGTATACCTATCGCGACCACGTCGTTTTAGTACGTCATGTATTTTGCATTCAATACTATACTTTGATCAATTAACCACATACAATTATATTTTTCTGGAAGGCAAAAAAAAAAAACAACAAATTGGCTAACACTTAAGAGGAAGTCAAATTATAGTACAGAGGTTTACATCAAGAAAATATATGGTAATTAAAAAGTACCACTTATTATAATACAAAAATTCAAAAAACTAATAGTAAGTCCTCAAATTGAGTTATTCAACATATATATATATATATACAATTAACTTGCTCCCAATGATTGTTGCCATGTTGACTAAGCAATGCACTAAATAAAACGAATGAAGATTATCCAATAATATCTCTCCGATTTAAATCTGACCAAGGAAATATACAATTAAGGGAATCTTAGCTTCCTCTCATTTTCTTTTCTCTTCTCACAAAAAGAAAACAAAAATAGATAACATTAAGAAAATATTACGACTGTTATTTTAAAATTTACTCGGAAAATCAGTACTTAAATAAGAGTAATCTTTTGATCGTAAATGAAAAAAATACTAAAAAAAAACCACACACGAAAACATATCCCCACATATCCCCTTCTGTCTCGACTCTAGCATATGTCTGTCTCATTTGAAAAGAGTCGCATCAATGTTGATAAAATAATTAGCAAATGTATAGATAAAATAAGTAGTGGAGGATATTTGACTGAGGAAAACAAATGTGGGGGAGAACAAAAGAGTGGGGGTTGTTAGGTGTTGCGCTACGACATGTGTTCCCGGTCACCACCAACCACAATCTCGGTCCATTTGGAGTAGGTGAGGCCCAACTAGAATAAAAAAATATACCCAAAATGGAGCCACTTTGTCAAACTTGTAGATAAAGTTTGATTTCCCGACCTTATTCAAAAAGAAAATTCAATAACTAAACTACTTAATCGTATGAGAATTTTAAGGTTTAGGCATTTATTAGTTTTTCTTAGATCATTTTCATGCATTATGTTCCTGATAGTTTTTGGTTGTTTGCCTTAATTAGGGAATAGAACAAAACAAATTAAAATAATTAATATTCTTTAATTTTTCAGAGTCGAACAGTGCTTAAAATAAATTCATTTACGATGAGAGAATGTGAAATAAGATAATGTTTTATGGTTTTCAACCACTTGGATATGATTCTTGCGCGTAAGCTTATGGGAGAAGGAGAATTCAAGAAAAGAACAAAATGAAAACGTTTTCGTTTCCTTTTCTTGTTCAATCTATATTGTTGTGAATACATCCGGACCTTAATAAGAGCCAGCTACCGTCGAGAACCTGATAAGAAAGTTTTGGCACGGCTTTGGTAAGGAAAGAGAGGAACTTCATGTTGATAATTTTTCTTTTTTTAAAAAAAAAAAAATGGTTCGTAATTATAATTACATCATAAGAAAAATATCCATTTAAAAAAAAAGGACGTTCTTCACTATCAAGGCTCTAAAAATGATTGTGCTACCCTTGCTCTACTGCGTGTGAAAGAGCTATAAGGTTATTTAATAAAAGGATGAGGGAGTAGAATTTAGAGGTTTATGGAGGACGTGAGGAACTAAAAAGGAGGTGAAAATTGCGTGCATGGCTATCCAATTATCCAAAGATTATTATATAATGAATTGGTTGCAACGCCCACTGAGGAAAAATAAAGGCAACGTTGCAAGTGGTGCATGAGAGAAGATAATTTCAAAATCCTAAAGAAAATAATAAATAAATACTAAATAGTAACACATCCCTCTCAAAAACTTTTTTTGCTTGATTTCGATTCCTTAATTAATTATTTAGCAAAAACTTTTTAATTAAATTGCTATAGGTTTTAAGTTGATTTCCTTAACAATAAACGTGATTATCACTTAAATTTCCAAACAATAATTGCAACAAAAGAAAAAGAATCGGCACATGAAATTATACTACAACTGATTAGTATACATATGCATTTTTTTTTATATATCTTATGTATACTTCTTCCGATAATTAAAGCATATATATGTTAATTAAGGAGTGGGTTTTTTTGCGAAAACATTTCTATAAAACAACGAGTGCTCTTTTTGTATATGATATATATATCAATTCATGGATCGTGAATGGTTGTTCTATACTCTATAGTATTGATTAAGATGGGTTTGGTGAGAATATGGGATGTTAACTTTGTTGTTGCATGTCACGCATCCCGGTTGGTGGATTTAGTTTAGGTATGAAAATAAATCAAGTTGTGTTAAAATAATCACACCCAATCAGATTCGATAACTCTCGAATAAGATTATTCTTTCATCTAAAAAATCATAAAAAAGAAATTTGGTGAGGGGGAAAAAGTTCACTTTCAATCGTAGTATTTTTAAACCATTAAAGTTAGTAATTTAGTACTCCCTCCGTCTTTTAATAAACGTCGTTTTGAAATAGTAAGAATGCGTAAAACAATTATTTTTTATTTTATTTTATTCCACATTATTTCATTTTTACTCATAATTTCCATTCAAATTACCACACCATCATCAAATTGGGTTGATATATAATTTTTTTTTTGTCATTTGCACAAAATATATATTTCGGAAAAGATAAAATGATAAGTATTATAAATAGTAAAAATTCGTAGGAAAACGACATTTATTAAAAGACGGAACGAGTAGTAATTATTAGTACAAAATATGGAGAATAAAGTCTCTACCGAGTCTTAAGTTTCAGGTTTTGGTGTCATGACGAACTTGTGTTTTTTTATTTTATTTTTTATTTTTTCTTTAAAAATAATAAGTTGAGTCTATTATCCTTGCCTGCCCATCACCAGACAATCCGTGGGTTTTTTAAGCCCATCATCAAAACAACTTAGTCCTATTTAATCTTGTCACCAACCAAACCGTACGGTAAATTACCCCTTATGAAGAGTTAACGACGGCCACAACATTTTAAAAAGAAAATATTCGAACTCGAAACTGTATTCATTTTGTAAAAAATATTACCGAATTAAAACTCGTTCATAACTCATAAGTATGGTTATCTATTACAGTAAAAAACAAAAAAATTTAATTCATTTCTTGAGTTCGATTTCTTTATTCTTTTTATTTTTGGGTTAAATCATCATCATCTGAATAAAATCAAGAAAAAAAGGAAACTAAAGATTCATTTCTCTTTAATCTTTATATAACTTATAGTAGGTCCGAAAAAATAAATTGATATCACGTGCCTAATTCGTAGATCTGGGCTTAAGTGGGCTCTGGCCCAGAAAAATAAAGCTTGTGGGCCAATGGGTGGTCCAACCCAAGCTCATCCTGTCCAGGTCCGGTGGTCTGGTGGTGTGACTGGTGTCCATCAAAAATAAATTCAGCTCTAAGGACTTAAATGGGCTTATTGACTGAACTATGGGCCGTCATTGTAACATATACTGTAGTATATTTTTTTTTTCTTATCTAGGTCTTTTTTATTACTATATATATGTTGTGCACTTCACTCTTTTTTGACAGAAAATTAATTTTACTATTATTGTTATTTATTTATTTTTGTAATTCAGTATAGTAATTCTTGTACATAAAGCAATAACCTCTCATATATTCGAGATCATCTTTACAACCGCTTCTGTTGGACATCTATTATAACTTTAGTTATGAAAAATCCAAGAGTCTCCCATCAATATTTAAAGAGTTCGAGTAAAGAATTAGGTTCCTTAATTTGTTTTGTACGATAGATTTTTTATTTTTTTTAAAGAATGTTACAAGGCCTTGTTGGTTAACTATGCTAAGACATTTCTTGTTAGCAACACAACTCAACCAATCCAAAATTCGAGTTTGTGTAATAAAATAAATTGTATTAAATGAGTCGTTTTGATCTTTTTATGATTTAATATTGCTCGAATGAAATTAACTTTTCGCTGGAAAAATGAAAAGATAATGCACGGTAAAAAAATAGTTGTATCCATATTTGTGAAGAATTGTTTGGTTAAGTGAAGTGAGGCCAAAAGCAAGAAGTCGGCATTTAGAAGGAAATATCAAAGCACACTTTGAATTCGGGTATCGTAAGCTAATCTACGTGTGATTATTTGGTTGTCTGACTTGACTAATTGAGAAGTAAAATACTTCGAATAAGTAATTTTTCTATATACAAATATCAAATATGCAACATTTTACTTAAGAACTTAAGAGATGAGAGTGAAACTAGTGCGTTATAGTATTAGATAATTAAGAATGTTGTAAGATTGTTAACCATTGTTTTAGAAACCGTAACAAATTAACAAGCCAATCCAATTCAATTCATACTATTTTATGTTACTAAATAATAAGTAAAAATTAATTACAATATTGATCATTAACTCGGTTCTTGTTCCATTACCTTTTACGACAAATATCAACAAATGGAGTGTATTTAAAAACTGGAGTATGAAATGATAACCACGGGACTGGATATCCAATAAATTAATAAATTATTAATTATATTTTATTTCTTCGTATATATACCCTTGCATTTTTTTCACTTCTAGAGCTCATTTTGAAACGCAAAATGTCAATTATATTAGATTAGCCTTTGTTTTCAATTTTAGCTTTCAAACCAGCTCACGGGTCACCCAACGGAACGCACTGTTGCCTGTTGTTATCACGGCAAAAATGAAGAGGTTGGGCAACGAGGCACGTAACAAAAGGAAGACCGCCAAATGGTTTTTTCTTTCTTTACCTGATCAAAGTTATATTATAAAACGAGTAAACGACAATTATTATTATTATTATTATTTGGAAAAAAAAGCATTTTTATGTATTTTATGTTAGAGATAAAATGAAGGATCCGAGAGTCCAACGGAATCATAGGTGGATGACACAAATAATAAGAGTCCAACGGAATCACTGTCTCATTTAAAAGGATGACTCTTCCGATATATTTTTGTTTTGTTTTTAAAATTCGAATTCCAAAATGAAAATTTTAATAAAGAGCGAACAAGTTCCTTAACAACACACACGATCTACTGTTACATTAAAAAATTAATTTGGGAAAAAACAAGTCCCATTTTTAAAGATTTTTCACCACTGATTTTTTTTCTTCATTTAGTTAGGAAAAAATAGAAAGCAATACCAATTTAAAACACGTTTTCTTTTAATGGATCAATTCTTCTCTTTAAAACATTATGAAACGTGGAATAATAGCAAAGGAAGAAGGAAATGGAAGTAATTTCACTCAAACACAGCTGGATTGTTATTCGACTTGCACATAGCTGAGTGAGACTGAGAGAAAGAGGATGGCACGCAGTTTTATTTATCAATTGAGACAAAAGTTTCTTTTAGATTTTTTATATATTATTTACATAAATTAAGAAGCATGTTATCTTCGAAAAATCATTTCCAACCGTATCTTTATTTTTGTACAATTACAATTAAAACGATATTTTTCGAGGAATCGTAAAAGTTCTAGTTCTGATGTAATGCGAAAAAACTGAAAAAATAAATATCCAAATAAAAAAGTTTAATTGCCTTGCATTTATTCAAAATGTCAAATCAAACCCTCATCTAACCAAATCTTATTTTGCAACGCTGATTTGATTTTTTATTTATTTGACTAAGTTTTAATTTTTAAATTATAAAAAAATCATTTTTTAATGGCGGATTTATAATTTCTAGTGTTCTACGAAATTGACTGCATGCTTAAAAAAATAAGTTCGGGGAGGTAAAATCTTTATATAGTCACAAAAAGAGTCTAAAAAGACCTTTAAAAGAAATTCTCTGTAGTAATTTATAGTGTTGAAATTTGAAACAGAGGCTAGTGATGAGATTATTACAGAAGGAAGCAGAGCAGTTAACCAATAACTACTGTCTTCAGTTTTGGCGGTTTTTTCCAATTGGACCGATTTTGTTTTTATTTTATTTTATATATAACCTGTAAGTTTCTGCTGTTTACGTTTCCCATACAAACTTCTGCATCATTTTTCTCACCTGCTGCATTCCTTTCTCTGTTTCTTTCTGTAAAAATTAAAGATTTCTTTTTTTTCTTTCATCTCTCTTTCTGTTTCCATTTCTTGAAGCATCGGCAGCTTTTAAACACACATACCATACAAGTATACATTTCATTTTTCTTGGTGTTTTTTTTTTGTTTTTGGTACTTGAGGATTAGAAAGATGGGTTTTTTGGGCACTTTCTTGGGAATTCTTGGTTTTGGTATTGGGCTACCTATTGGACTCTTGCTGGGTTTCTTCTTCTTTATCTATTCTTATCCTACCCATGATGATGTACAGGTTTGTTTCATCTCTCCTCCTTCTAATTCTCGAGAATTTGTGGAGTATGAATTGATCAGTAGTAGTACAAGTTTTTCGATTCTGGGTCTTTTTGCATGATTTGTCTATCTGTAAAATGCTTGGTAAGATTTGAATTCAATTTCAGTAGTAATTAGTTGCCAAAAGAACATTTGTTGTGAATTGTGATATTCCATTTCAGTCTAGCCATGGAATGATGGTTTGCCTCTGACTTGTATGATGAAATGCAGCAGAATTTGTTTTCCAATGTTTTTGGAATGAAACAATTTTAGTATTTGAATGTGCAGATAGAGAAGATGAATGATTGCTGTTCTACAGTGTTTTTTTTTTAGTTTTCTTTGTGGGGTTAGCTGTTAATTAATGAAAGAAGAAAACTTTGTGAAAAATAAAAATAGAAAAAATGTGAAATTGGAAGCTTCTGTAAGTAAGGAGAAGCAATTGACTTTGGACCATTTCATCATCTGCTGGGCTTATCGCTTAAGTTTCTTAAAAATATCAGGGTTTTGTGTTGAGTCATCAATCCATACCCAACTCATGAAACAAATTGCAGTGGCAAAAATAAATCAATTTTAATGTTTGGGCCTTATTTTCTCATGAAAACGATGTTTTGTTGGGAATTTGTGCTGGCTAAACATTGTTGATTAGGCCTACAGCTTGGATGAACATGACAGCATTCTTATCATTTTCTTTTCAATTTTTTCAGTCGAATTTTCTTCTCATAAGGCTTAACTAGGGCCGTAAATGGAAATAGTTTTTCTTTAGTTCTTTTTATGTGAAACACATAGTAATTGTTGATTTTCAACCACACTCCATGGAGTGAAGAGTGCTTTGGTATGAAATTGGGATCATCGACGGCTAATTCTGCTTTATCTTGAAGTTCAAAATAAGGCTCCTCGCAATGAAAGAAATGGACTAATCGTACACTAAGAAACTTTACATTAACTTTCTCCAAGTTGCTTAAATGAGGGGTTGGTTCATTCGCAAGAAATTCCCCAAATTGCTCAAAACTCACCTAGTCTGGGTTCCAAAATTTTATGTAACAATATTCAGTGCTGTCCGAGACCTAACCATATTGTTCCCTTTTAATCCTGAAGACCTGAACTACATAATGCAGGATCCAGCGGTCAGGCCACTTCATGAGATGGACACGATTGACCTTCAAGATATCTTTCCTGAGATTCCATTTTGGGTGAAATTGCCTGATTATGAACGCGTAAGTATAGTATAATGGGCTCATTATATAGCATTGAGAAATTATTTTTTCCAGTCGGTTATTTATGGTATTGGTTTTGACATGCCGTAATATGCCTGCTATGTTGACTGTATCTTTGTGTGATTTTGCAGATGGACTGGTTTAACAAGTTTCTCTCGGATATGTGGCCTTACCTTGATAAGGTGATTTCATAGTTTAAGAAGCCTCATCTTGCTTAAGCACTTTTTAGAGTTTGAACTTTGAAGTCATTGCTATGTGCAGGCAATATGTGCTACAATAAGAACCATGGCAGAGCCTATATTTGCAGAATATATTGGGCAGTATAGTATAGAATCCATCGAGTTTGAGCATCTAACTCTCGGAACACTTCCTCCTACAATTCATGGTAACTATTCGCGGTTTCTGTCGACCATTGACTAATTTCGGTTTTGGTTTTCGTTCTATTCTGTATGTGCCCACTGATGTTGCCTGTTGGCAATCAGTCTTGTTCATCGAACTATATTTACCAATGAGGCTCTCGCTGCTCGTCTTTCTTTCTTTACATCTGTGTCTCTGTTCAAGTTGTAACTATGCATAATATACATGCATTGCAAATCTGAAAACCGTAATAGTATGGTGCGAATTTTAGACCCATTTAAATAATGCAGGGACATTGTTTATTTAAAACTTGCAGGTCTTAAGGTCCACGAAACCAACGAAAAGGATTTAGTGATGGAACCGGCAATTAGGTGGGCTGGCAATCCCAACATAATTTTGGTGATAAAAGTAATGTCTTTACGGATACCTGTTCAGGTCAGAAGATCCTAAAGGCACAATCTTTGACAGACAAATTGTATTGTTAATTCCTACAAAGAAGATGCAAATGCATCATGCATGTGTCCCAGAAGATTGACTATACTTCTTTGCAGTTAGTTGATTTGCAAGTATTTTTGGCACCACGGATAGCTTTGAGACCTCTCGTGCCTACCTTTCCATGCTTCGCAAGCATTGCGGTGTCCTTGATGGAGAGGGTAATTTTCTTTTTCTTCAGCAACTCTTTCCTTATTCTCATATTAACATTCAAAGACTTAACTTACATGATGATTTGTGATTGTTTTTTATGCAGCCACATGTTGATTTTGGACTAAAAGTAATGGGAGGTGATATTATGTCCATACCAGGCCTTTATCGATTTGTTCAGGTGCTACACTGCTAAAACTCATATGGGTAGGAGTCAGGCAATGATTACTAATCGTCCGGAAATGGATTGCTCTCCTACATTATATGTGTTAATCTATCAGTTTCATGGGTTTGAATCATCTAACTGTATCTTCTCGTTGCTTGCAGGAAACCATTAAAAAACAAGTGGCATTCTTGTACCTCTGGCCCCAAACTCTTGAAGTACCTGTTCTCGATGCTTCATCGTACGTTCCTGTATTAAATTGTGTTTTCATTTCACTTTACATATAGTCCATGAATTTATAAACAGAAAAACAGCTTAAAGTGATCACAAGTGAGTCTGCAGAGACGAGGTTTAGATGCGATGAAAGTAGGACAGATGAACTTTAAGTTCATGTATGATGTATGTATTCCTTTACTTAATACTTCTTTAATCTCCTTACAGAGCTGCTGTGAAGAAGCCTGTCGGAATACTGCATGTAAACGTCGTGAGAGGGATAAAACTATTAAAATCGGATTTCCTCGGAAAGTCCGATCCATATGTGAAACTCAGCCTCACTGGAGAGAAGCTATCATCAAAGAAAACCACGATAAAAAAGAACACTTTGAATCCTGAATGGAATGAGCATTTCAAGCTTATTGTTAAGGACCCTGGGTCTCAAGTTCTTCAATTACAAGTGTTCGACTGGGACAAGGTCTTCCGCACAGAAATCTAAACACGGATCCCCATCTTTTTCTGCATTTTCTTTCACATCCTAGTGTCAATGAAGTTCAAATTTGTTCGTTTGCTTTACTTGTAGGTTGGAGGGCATGATAGGTTGGGAATGCAGATGATTCCTTTGAAAACACTCGTGCCCCGGGAGATGAGGGAATTCACTCTTGATTTGCTAAAGCATACAAACATTAGCGACCCTCAAGACAAGAAGCAAAGAGGGCAACTCGTAGTCGAGCTTACCTTTGTGCCTTTCAAGAAAGATAGCGCCAAGTTTAGTGGACAAGTGAGTTCAGTTGGGAGACTTGAAAGTATCGCAAATGAAAATTCTTCAGGTGACGAGTCATTCAGTGGAGCAGGTGTACTATCGGTTGCAGTTCAAGGAGCTGAGGATGTCGAAGGGGAGCGTCACAACAATCCTTACGCTGTAGTCCTTTTCCGAGGAGAAACGAAGAAAACTAAGGTGAATTTTCAATCATTTTCAGTCAGAGTTCGGTTTGAAATCGAAACTCGTAACGGTAAGGTTCTTAGCTATATATGCTCTTCATTGACAGACGATCAGAAAAACTCGTGACCCGCTTTGGAACGAAGAATTCCAGTTCATGCTTGATCAACCACCTACGCATGACAAGATTCGGATTGAGGTTATGAGCAAGCGGCTTCGTAGCATTGGCTTCGGATCCAAGGTATGATGGAATTTTTTTATTTATTTTTATTTTTGATGTGTGTTGATATTTACGTTTGGTTATTATTACCATTGCAGAGAGCATTGGGTAATGTAGAAATTAATCTGAATGATGTGGTGTCCAATGGAAGGATAAATGAGAAATACTATCTCATGGATTCAAAGAATGGAAAGATACATGTTGAATTGCGGTGGAGTACAGTTTGAACATTTCTTTTTTCTTTTTCAATTTTGTGAATTATTATTATGATCACAAATTTTCAATTTCTTTTTTTTAATAATAATTTCCCATAAACAGATTCAATTTTACGGAGATGTAATAAATATGAGAGAGTCAACTTTAATGAAGAAAGTAAAAAAGACCGAAGAATGATTTTTTTAAAACAATATTAAATTGCAAAATAATCAATTTTTACAATGTTTTACTGTTTTATTTGATTTTTTTAAACTATTATAAATATTAAAATTACTATAGAGTTTATATTACAAAATGTTTTATGCAATTTCCCAATTTCAGTTCAATTTTTTATTCAAATCATTTGCAAGGGCCAAAATCCTACCGTCCCTACCTAATGGGCCGGTACGAAGGCCCTAACCATGGGCCCGAATTAACATTTCACCAGAACAAGGTAGAGGGGAATCAAATTCGTGAGGTTATAAGGCTTAATTGGCCCAGTAATATCTCTGAGTGTATTGGGCCCATGAATTATTTCGATATGTAATAGTGAATTAGGCTCGTGTTGTACTTTAATATTTTATTATTTTTTATATTTTTCTAAAATATGGTTTATAAATATTTTAATGTATAGTAAAATAAATAAATAATATAGTATAGTGGTTTTTAAAAAAAGTTAGTTTAACTCTACCCTTAATTTTTTTTCCGGCTCCGCCCTTGCATGAAATGATGCTTTCTCATTAGTTGACAAATGACGTTGAAACTCTAACAACCCAATATGATTTGACATGCAACTGTCAATTAATTTGCTAAAATGTTAATTATAAAAAGCTAAAGTGAGTATTATTATATTAATTTAAAATTTATTTCTCTAATTATATTTTAAGGATTTAATTAGTAGAATGATATTAGCATTAAAAGAATAAATTTAAAAAAGTTAATATACCTAATAATTTTTTGAAGGGTTTTACGTGACTCTTGTTTTTATACGAGATTCAGACCGTAATAACACATCTTATTAAGTAAGTCTGCATATGCTTAAAAACAATGAATGATTTTTAAGATTTTTTTCATATTTTATTGTTGGTGTTTGTCCGTTTGGGTCGATCTTTTCATATATTAGTGGTGTTTTTATAATATTTGAGTCTTTTATAGCATAAATATGAGACCCCAAGAAATTTTTATAATAAAAATAAAATGAGAAGTAAAAATAGAAAAAAGTAGAAGGTAGGTCTAATTGTCTAAAGCTGTAGGTGCAAGGAATCATATGAACATGATAAAAACAAACAATAAGATAAAGCAAGTGGTATGGCTCCAGTCTTGTGACAAAATCCCAAAAACACCAATCAATAAAGATAATACGCCAAAATCCAAAACGAAAAGCAGGACAAACTCGTCAATTTACTCCAGAGCATCATTTCACCTCATCTTTGTCTTCTTCGATACCCACCAAAAAAACAATACCAGCCAGCCCCATATCCATCCATCTCCACCCACCCCACCCTCCCCTCTTTATTTCTCCTCATTCTCTAACCAGCCTCATCCCTTTCCCTTCCCTTCCCTTCCCTCCTCCATGAAGCGCCCACTCATCTCTCCTCCACACGACATCAAAATGAAAAAGATCAAACACCAAGAAGGCGAAAACGAATCTGAATGTAAACCTCAAGTACTTGAACCCGGCTCCGATTCAGGTACTGGGTTTGTTAGTCTGGATGAGAATCTGCTTTATGAGGTGATGAAACATGTGGACGCCAGGACTCTGGGGAGGGCAGCGTGTGTGAGCAAGCAGTGGCACCGGACTGCCCAAGATGAGCGGCTATGGGAGCTGATCTGCACAAAGCACTGGGCTAATTTCGGGTGCGGGACCCAGCAGCTCAGATCTGTGGTTTTGGCTCTCGGTGGGTTTCGTCGGCTCCACTCCCAATACCTCTGGCCTCTCTCCAAACCGAATTCGAACTCAAATGCGTCGTCGTCCGGTTGGGCTCCTTCTCCGGCCATGATCGGGTCGAAGCAACCGGCGAGGAGGTGGGGGAAGGATGAGGTGCATCTCTCCTTGTCGCTGCTTTCGATTCGTTATTACGAGAAGATGAATTTTAGCAACAGAGGGAGGTGATTAGAGGTTGTGATCGGTCATAGATTAGATGAATTCCAGAATTTCTTTATGTGGTATGTTTTAGAGCTTTTCTTTTGTTTCTTGCGTTTCTTGTGATGAGATCTGTTTGTACTCACTAAATTATGGATTTTTATGTGGTGATAACTATGTAATTTTATCTAGCTCCTTTTATAAAAGAAAAATGTTCGTAATTTATAGTTGGTTAATCTTGCTTTGTTTTAAGTCTTAGGAATGGTAGTACCTAAAAATTGTTACGTTGTTAAGATAGCTGTCCTGGTTAGAGTCATTTGAAAGAAATCCATGATTCATATCTTTGCTCCTCGATGTTGAGATTTCTTTGAAAATATGATAACTGGCAATGTATTTGTTCCTCCTTATTACAATAGCGAGACGGGTAGTATAATAGGATCGTTGGATTTTCGGATGGATATAAAAGAAAACGCAACAACCCAGCCATTCGCTTCTCATTCTCTCTTCTCCATCTACTCTCAAACTCTCAAGTTCTTGACAGTCAACCACCTACTCTCATCGTCAGTCCTTCTCGTCGATTTCCTGTCTCTGGTTGTCTGCTTCTCGGCCACCAATCAGCAGCCGCGTCGGCGTCACCACTTTCGGCTCCGTTTGAAACCGCGCCGCCTCGAATTCCTTCCTCGCGTTCTCCCTCAATATATCCCTACACACCACGTAGACCGAGTCGGTCCACACGAAGAATCGGTCCACACGAAGAATCGGATCGCTATATATCACTAGATTCTTACTTTTTTTTCCTGTTTTTCAGATTCTTTCTTTTTATTCAATTTTTCCAGATTCTTGCTTTTTATTCATGTTTTCCAGATTCTTGCATCAGAACGAGCAAGCGGCGGCCGGCGGTCTGGGCTCTGGACTCTGGTCTACGGTTGGTTAACGTCGATTGGAATTGGAAATTAATGGAAATTGGGAAATTGAAAACAAATATCGGATGCGGTCGGATGTGGTCGGATTTCCGAGAATCCGACAATTAATGGAACATTTTTTTTTTTCAATTTTGTGAATGTAATTATGTAGAGTATTATTATTATGATCACAAATTCTCAATTTCTTTTTGAGATCAAAGAAAGATTGTTAGGCAAATTCTCCAATTTTTCCTGTTAAAAGGCCCAATCAAGTTCTTGTGGCCCAAACTCTAATGGTTAATTTCTACATGATCTGACAAGAATCTTTTAGGCCCACTTCGGTTGGGTCTGTTCTAAATTTCCAATTTTGTCTGGGCTTTCCAACATCCAACCACAAGGCTTGTTTTATGATTTAAGCAATATTATCAATCTCATATCATAATATACTGTTCAGTATGATCGGTACATTTCATCCCAATATAAAAAATAAGATAGAAAATATGTTATATCATCCTTGTTTTTATCTTGATCCATACCAGTTATATCGGTCATACGGTCATACCAGTAAAATACTAGCCGGTATATATGGATGATATGTCTCATTTTAATACTAAAAAATATATTATAAGTGTAATAAATGCTTGTAAATTTATATATAACGAGATAAAAACTAAGATTGCTATTTTGAACGAGAACAGTACATCCCGTATTAATAAAAAAATTAAGACGCTCACTACTACGAGATTAACAACCTACAGACTATTTTTTCGATGGCACATTATGAAACTACACTAGATAATAAAGGAAGAAAAAAGAGAGATGAAAACTACAGTTCTGGGCTGTTAAAACTACAGAGAATTGGGATTTTTTCGTGTGAGGTCAAACAATTTTCTGAAAAGAAAAAGAAACAAAGGCAACC
>NBIL01029151.1:0-11969 GCA_002752925.1 Viola pubescens var. scabriuscula
AAAATAAAATAAAATAAAATAAAAAGTATATATATATATATATATACCACCAATTGTAATTAAAAATTAGAAAAGATTTTAAACTTTGGACAAATCAACCCCCAAGTTTGATTAATCCCAAAAAAGCCCTCAATATTTGTTCATTATATTTCTTTTCATTAGTTAATTATATTATAAGGAAAAAGAATAAGAAATCAGGAGAGATAGAAGGTAAAAGAACACTCCAATATATGCATACGTTTTTTTTTATATAGTACGGACATCACTAGTATCTCAAATTGCACCTTATATTTATTAAACGTGTGTTAATCTACAAACTCCCCCTGTTTTTTTTTCAGAATTATAAACATTATTTTATTTTCCTACATGATAGTAACTTCTTTTCTTTTCCCCTCCTATTTTCTTCGTCTTCTTAGACAAAACACCCAGATCTCCTAGGAAAATAAAGAAAATGAAATAATTTTTATAATTCTAAAATTCTTTAATTTTGAGAAAGGGGCAAAAAGTGTACTAACTTATTTTTATTTTTTATTACAGTAATTTTTAACGTCGAACCAACATATTATATTATTTATTATGTCAACCACTGCCACTGCCATGCTTTATCCTTCAGAATTTATAAAGGAAAGAGATGGGTGACTACCATTCATACTGTAATTAATACTCCATCCACGATGAATAGTCTTGTTTCTACCGAATTGAATGTATGGCAACACCATTTATCTCTAATTTGGATGACTAATCACTCTGCTAAACTGTTGTTTGACTTCCCATCCTTTTTTACTTTATAGATGATTTTGTTTTTTACAGATTAAAATTTTACCAACCGATGAATTAGATGTTCATTAATATTTTTTTTACGATTGAGAATATATTAATTTTGTTTTATTCGGGTGGCAACTTTTATCCCTCTTACAAGGAAAGAGAGGTATCACGCCGGAGTTTTTCCTAATTGACGATGATCTGTTCCTGTCAAATTGTATGCATGCATGACAATACCATTTATCTCTAATTTGGAAAATTAGACCCGATGGATAGTTTACTTAATAAGTACTTTGCCATTTTCACTTTGAGTTAAAAATGGGGTTAGGAGGACACTTTTTCATCTAACTTTTACACCTGGTTGATTAGGCAGTCAATATTTATATTGTTGTTGGATATTTTGACATTCAACATTTGCGCTGTTAGATAATTTGGCATCTAAGCACCAAATTTTGCAACTAACACCGTTAAATTGTTAACTTTTTTTTCTCCGTTAGTTGCATTAAAAAATTATTTTATAATAAAAATAATAATAATTATAAATGTGTAAAAATAATATAGAAATAAAATTTATCCATGAAACAATTAAAATATGTAAAAATAATTTAAAATTTGATATTTTTTAACAATTTTTTTAACATAATTTAAAAATATGTAAAAAAAATTTAAAAATACATATTTAAAAATTGTTTCTCGTATTTTTTCTTAGATAATTTTGTTTCTATATTATTTTTACACATTTGTAATTATTTTTCTTTATTTTTTATTATTTTATTTATTATAAAATACTTTTTTAATGCAACAAACGAAAAAAGTTAACAACTTAACGGTGTTAGTTGCAAAGTTGGGTGCTTGAGTGTCAAATTGTCTAACAACGCAAATGTTGAGAGCCAGAGTATCTAACGGTGCAAATGTTAGGTGCCTAATCAACCAGAGGTAAAAGTTGGGTATCAAAATATCCTAACCTTTAAATGTTGAGTGTCAAAATGTCTTTTACCGTATCATTTTTTGGAATCATATATGAGAATATATTAATTTTGTTTTATTCGGGTGGCCACTTGATCCTTCATGATAATTAATACAAGGAAAGAGGTGTATCGGGCATGATTTTTTGTAAAACCCGTAACGATTATAAATCCGGTATGAGAAAAAGGTTAAAGGTTAGAAGATCGACGTGGAAAAATTCGAAAAAATCTAAAAAAAATTTGAAAAATTTAAATTTATCCGCAGTTTTAATTATATATAATAAACTACCATATTTGTTATCACAGTTATCGCAAAGTAACTTAGTAAGTTACTAGATACTAGAATTTTGTTACGTGAATTTTAAAAGCAATAGGTGTACTTTTGATCTTTATTTTTTTTTTGAAAATGTCTAAGAGGAAAATATGAATCATCAATTTTTATAGCTAATGTTATACAATCTATGATGTGCATGTATTCAAAATGAAAATAATTGATGAAAGTTAAGAAAAGAAATAGAAATAAAGCCATAGAAATGACACAAGAAACTATAGGAAGGAAAAAGAAAAAAAAGAATGCATGATATAAAATAATACTACATCGGAAAGAACACAACTACACCTCTTCTCATAAGATTATAAAATTGGTATTAGTCATTGATCCTTGATGCATTGTAGGTATTGAGCCTAAACTTATATTTTTGTTAGGCCCGCAAACAATATAATTTGGTCAAATTTTTTGTGTTGGATTAAACCGTTTGGGTTGAGTACAGTTTAATGAGGTTGAATAAATTTGTTTTTTAAAAAAAATGCATCAACCTGGAAAAACCTATCGACTTGGTCACTGGATGTATCGATTGATCTAGCTGAACTGTTCGAAAACCCATAAAAGAAGGTTTTAAAGGATTTCAAACTGACTTATCGATTTTTCTAATCGAACCGAGTTTAACTTGCTTTTTCCTAATTAATTGACAGATGATCTTTTTTTGTCAAATTGTATTTTTAGACCCCATGGGTAGTTGACATAAGTACTTTGCGATTCTCAACTTTATTTTATTTTTATTTTTTTTCCGAAAATGGAACTTGAAACTAAGATCTTATTTGACGACTCTCACTTACTAACTTCTAAGTAAAAGTTCGCTAAGGAATCACATACTTCGTCCCTATCTAAAAAATATCACTTTTTTTTTTTAAAAAAAAAATTTATCACTCTTTAATTTCATCCTTTTTCACCTAATCAATATATTTTCATTATTTTTTTCCTTTTTTCTCTAATTAATTTTTGCAGAAAATTTTCTTACTTCATGATGTGCAAGCAAATGCAAAAAAGGATTTAAATAAAGAGTTAAATAGAAAGAAGAAGAAATGATTATAGCAAGTGCTTACGCTTTTGTGGCAGCGTAGATTGCAAAGAGAGGATGAGAAGGCACAACAATGGCTGCACCAGATCCGATATTAACAATGGCGCCTCTTTTCCTCTCTACCATTCTTCGTAAAACCGCTCTCGTAACCCGAGTCGTCCCTTCCAAATTCACCCTAACGATCTCCATCCACATCTTCGCCTCCACCTCGTGAAAAAACCGAGCTCCGTCGTAAGTCGTTCCTACATTGTTTATCAGCAAGCCAACATCTAACCCTCTTATCGCCTCCTCTACTAGCTCAACACCAGTTTTTACGCTATCATCGCTCGCGAAATCGACCACGAAGATCTTGATCTTGGTGTTTGGAAACTCGGCTCGGATTTCGAGCGAGACTTTGTCGAGTTTGGTGAGGTTTCTGCCTACTAGAACCAGGTTTAGGGCGTTTTGAGCTAGGTGGTGGGCGAAGGCTCTGCCTATGCCGTCTGTCGGTGCGGTGATGACAGCCCATGAGCCGTAGGCTGCGAGGTTTTTGGGTGGTCGGAGGAATGACGTGTAGAGCCAGCGGAGGAAGGAGAGGGAGGAATGGAGGAGGGTGAGCAAACCAAGAGATGAGATGAAGAGGAAGTATGGGGGTTGGGTTGCCAAGAGGTTGATGCATATTGATGATAACATGTCCTATAGTGTTTTAATTTTTTAATACAGTATGATGCAGAGATTTTATAGACAGTGCAGGACCAACGTTAATTGTACTTGTATACTAAAGAATTGTTCTGCCATTAGGATTTCGAGTATGTCTAGAGAGTAAAAAAAACCACTTTAAAGACCTATCTGCTCTCGATATGTCCAATAATGCTCAAACGAAAATAATTTTTTGCCATACTTTTGAAAGAACGGACGTGTATCCACGACAGCCAACCAATTTAACAGTCCTTTCTTTTCCACCCTTATTTTAGTATATAAGGATAAAAGCGCCTAACATTTACAACATTACCTGCAGCACAAAAGTAGTTATAAACCTAACAAAGCGACGAGTCTCTAAGTAAAATGTCGCTAGTTCAATCCTTGTCTACATGGAAATTACGTACCGAGACCACACTACCCCTTAGGCTTCCTAAAGCCATAGGTCACTACATTTATCACGTAAAAAGTTAATAGCAAGTCACAAGACATAATAATGGTGGTCTTGGAAGATGGGGATGGTTAGGAATTCAACATTAACTACTACCACAATTATGACAACACAACTACAAGAAACCACCAGACCCGTAGTAATGCATGGCTCTTAAAGGTAACTGGCCATGGATATGTCTAAATGTGTAGGGTAGCTAAGGATCTTCCCATTCCATCAAGAGGAATAATATTCTCAATTTTCACTTTCATAACCATTAAGGGCACTCCTAAAATGGCAGTGACTCCTTGATCTATGATGAAATTCGAAAATCCATCGAACTGTGAAATTAATGAGCACCAATTGTTAGTTTTAACAGAAATGTCAGGGAAAAGTTGGAGTACCTGCAGGGTTATGGATGCAAAAAGTGGACAGTTGGCTCTTACTTGCGGTCACGGACACGGCTTCAATTGGTTGGCTGTCGTCGATACACCCATTCCACAAACATGCAAACAAGTGGCGAAACTTACTTCCGATGAGGAAATATAGCTCTATGGAAGGTGAGAGCTGGAAAGAAGGTAAGAAGTGGTGGAATGTGTGCAAAAATCTATAGGTGGTCATAGTCAGTCCTCAATCAGCCACTTCAAACGCAAGGACGAGTAGCTTTAAAGAGTAGAAGTACATAAACTGATCAAACGCAAGGACGAGTAGCTTTAAAGAGTAGAAGTACATAAACTGATCAGTGGAACATGATTTTTTCTGTACAAAGTAGACAATACATTCAATACATTCATGACAGTTTACCTGCTTTCTTTGCTCATCTTTGCTTCTAATCAGTTAGCTTTGAGGTATTAGCACATTCTGGACATTGGAGAGGACGAGCTTGAATCTAACATTTATACTATATCATATCCTACTCACATCCAGAAGTGATTGTAATAAGCATGGATGATGACTATTCACTATAACCGGGTCACTGTGTCTAATCATGATTATGGCAGCTGGAGTCCTTTAAAAAGTGTTCTTGGTGGAATGGATCATCAGCACCATGAACAGAACTCAGTCTAGGAGAGAAGTTCCAATTTGTGATTGATTCCAGCTCATGGCCATTGGATCTCATACTGGCTTCTTTGAACTTGACGAAAAACATGGATGACCAATAATCTTTGGCCAAATTCTTCAGGGATAAAAAAGAAGAAAAAAAATCAGCATGCTTTAGAGAAATAATCGGACCTCTACACCAATCCAAAACAGAATACAGAAAGAATGCTACAGCGGGTGCACACAATCAGCTGTTTCCTTCCCTTTATTACTGTTTCTTTTTGACATGTAAAACAATAAAGATTTGATAAAAAGGCACCCAGACAATGCAAGAAACCAACAAACGAAATAAGGAAACCCACCGTTTTCATCAGCTGCATCAACTCATTCATTGCATTATTAAAGAGATGAGGATGTGCCAGATTGGTAGTGGTCAGTATTTCTTGTCGGGTTCGGTGAGATATGTTCACCTCCATTGCTGCACCTGCAGCCCCCCACAAAACAGAAACAGTATCAAATCCCCAACTTGGAAGTTAAAAGATATTTGGACTACTCAACAACTTAAACAATATAACTAATTTTAAAGTTTAAAGGGTCCAGCTATGTTAAGCAGTATGTGAGGGGAAAGAAAATAACAGAGGGAAAGGGAAACTTCTACTGAAAAACTGCCTCTTGATGCAATTTTTATGAAGAGGTAAGACTTGAATTTAAAAAAAAATATACATTTTGCCAAGAGTTTCAAGTATGAGAGAATGATCTTAAGATTTGGTTTTCTACTCTACTTTTCTTAAAATTTGATATTCTACACCTGTTTTTCTCTGCTTTCAGTGCAAAAATAAATCCTACATAATTTTAGTCATGGCTTGAGAGAAGGAAAAAAATGACATAGTTTATTAGGAATGACCAACAACATCACCAGTTGAAATGCAAAGCCCTGATGTAAGCTCACAACCGGAAGAGACCTATGAGTTATGACTAATGCATGCCAGTAAACATAAAAGATCGAACTCATCAAAATTTCCTCATACACATAAAAACCTCAACTTTTTTTCTTCAATTGTATTCCATTAATCTAAAAGTATGCAAGTAGTCATGGCAGCTAACATATTTTGACATAAAACTCACTACCAACCTTCAGTTATATATTTCTCTATAATATGCCTTGCCATGTAGATCCTTCTTACGGAATCATCAACAGGAATTTTACCAAGCTCATGTACTTCACTGTAGAAATGCACACTCTCTCCAGCAAAACAACTGCAGGAAAGATCAAAAACTAAAATATTTCACATTTGTCTTCAAATGGCTAACCCTTCTTCAGTTTACAAATTGCTAACTGGAGGATAGAAATTTGACCTGTCTGCAAATGCCATAAAAGACTGACGGAATCTTTTGTTCAAAAGAAGCTTGTCCAGTGGGTCATTAGGATCTATGATGGCAGCTGGCTCTCTTTGTAATAGTAGTCCACTGTCAGGTATGCCCAGGGCTTGGCCCATTGTTTCAAATTGTAAGGGTTCCCTTTTTCTCAAGCTGACTTGTGAAAGTAACGGCTGTGAGCTTGATATAGAGAAGAATGCCACCACAAGAATACTTGCCTGTGGAGTATACCTGAGAGATGTTAGAAATATATATAAGCCAAAGGCTATATTACTCGAAATAAATTAGCTATATTACTCATAACAAATTAACTAATCATGCCTTATTTGTGTGAAGATCAAAGAAGAAAAACATAACTATATACCGTGACCAAAAGAAAAAATCTTGAAGCAACTTGAAGCCCCGATATATTATCATGAATTTCATTCAAAATATAGGCAGCGATCCATACTCCTGAAAATCAACAAAAGAACGAGTTAAGAAAGTGAAGCCAACTGGGGAAGATCAAGTTTCATCATTCATATTCTGCATTATTATTACTGACTTCAAAGTACAGACCCTGACCTACTTTGTAATACATTTCTTACTTCTTACTTAGTTGTAAAAGTAGAACCTAAATATCTGGCTTGAAAAATACACCTTAACTAGTAAATCAACATATTATATCCGTCTAATACCTACTGAAATATCAGCACAGCTAATTATAGACTAATATGGAAGAGATGCAACCCATAATGGAACATTTAGTTTCACAGGCGAATGAGATGAAGGAAGGTGGTGACTGTAGCCACTGCATCCATGCCTAGATGTTCATATTGAACCATATGCAGCCTGTCTCTGTGGAGTAAAAAGAAGAATTACGGGATTTTATGGAGCCACCATTTATATTCTGTGTGCACCAAGCACATGGGACCCATGGAATTCAGACATGGGAGCTTTTGGACAAAAATCAGTTGCTCCAGATAGCCTAGGGTGTTAAGAGAAATGACAGTAATGCCCATGAACCTAATATGGGCAACCAAAATGGACACAATAGTTTAAAAGAGGAGGAAAATGGAGAATATCCTGCACATGTAATATAACTATTTGAGCATTGTCAAACGTTAACTAAACATGCCATGCCATAGGAAATGCATTTGGTCACTTGGAGATCTACCACCTCCTCAAAGGTTGTAATTAAGCACAAATGATCCACAGTAACATTTACCCGGGGTTTCATTCTACAAGATTCAGTTGTCTGGGTCAAAGTTGATCATAATGCTGACACATCCATATGTAAAACAAGTTCACAGAACTAAAACAAAAACCAGCTGCATTGTTCTATATCAAAAGAAGACAAAAGTCTACCGATAGTTGATGCTGAAACAAAAATCCCCTGCCAAAGATCTTTGAGCTCATTAAACCTGAACTCTATATGCCGAATTGCACCAGTGAATCCAACCAAAGCTGCAACATAGGTCGTATGAAGGCAAATGACTGGCACAATCCAATGTCCACCCATGTGGCACCGACTATTTAGTGGCTTCTTTACATGCAAAACTACAAAGCAAGAGATATTTTTCTCATTAGTGCCATATAAGTTGCAGTGAAAGAGGGAAGGGAACTGAATTCATTTGGAAAACTGCTGCTGAAGGAGAGAATAAAGCTTAATCCATTGCATTCAGTTTCTATTGACAAAATGAGTGAAATGATTTGTCTAAAAGATTCTTACATGCAGCCCCAGCAACCCATGGCAAAAGAATTAGTGGAAGAAAAATGTAAGTCCTCATCAGTGGTAATTGCCTCCTGCAATATCAATACCAAGTAATTAGAAATAGTTGAATTGCATAAGGAATCAAGTGTTGAGAAGTATATATTGAGAGTAAGTGAGGAACAAAAACAGTTGTGCCACTGAAAAGAACCAAGCACATTACACATCAGGATGGTGACCTAGCTGGCACGAGTTTAGATCAATGAATCACAGCTAAGCCACCACCCAACAGGTAGTTTCGGCAATGCTTACAATCCAAATACAACTATAGAACATGAACACATTCTACTCACCTCACAAATATGTAATATAATTGAGACGCCTGTGTTATTCGGCAGCTCAGCAGTAAACCAAATCCAAGAGGACCCTCAATCCAGACTGAAAAGCAAAAGAAAGATGTCACTGGGTGCTCACGCCAAAGTGAACAAGTATGTAGGAAGTTACCAATGATATCAGAACTGACAGCCAACCTGCCCAAACATAGCAAGATTGCCACCAAAACTTCTTTTCATGTTTCACCAAATTGACGGACATCTGTCAAAAGAGTAGGGAAAGATGAAATAAAACAAACAGAAGATACTAAGAACAGTGATAAACCAACTGAATAATATGAAAACGAAAAAAAATGTAGTCTACCATAATTGCTATCAAAAGGTTGAAACTTCCAATAACTTGAATCAGGGGAACCCAGAAGGCACTCCCATTTGTTCGAGGAATGTCATGACCCCAGAATGAAAGGATGAATCGAGACAGAAGCCTGGAAGAAAAGGAAAATGACAAAATGGAAAAGTCATTCAACAGCAAGGCATACAATACATTTCCCTCATAACAACCTTCTCCCATTAACATAAATCACTAATCCCTTGAACCCAGTTGCCCAACAATCAAAACTGGACTTCAGTGAAGCCTTTCATCAAATATGTAGCAAGCGAACAACAAATTTAGCTCAACCAACAAGCCAAAGCCAAAGCCTCATGTAAATGATTTATCTGAGCAAACAACAAAAATAGCTCAACAAATGTGATATATCATACATGGTGTCCAAATCAATGGAAATCATTCAATTCCAAACAAACCAACAACAGAAATGAACATGATTTAAAAAACAAAAATGAATGAAAAAGTAGGATTTGCATAAACGTACAGAATGAAGGACAGAATGGCTATGGCAATGGCTATGTAATCGGTGGGGCAGCCTCCGTTCATGGCACAGCCTGCCATGTTTTTGCATTGGCGTGTGTTTCTCTTCTCTTTGTTAATTTTTTCCCTTTTTTTGGGATGAATTATTACAGAGCAGATGATTGACTTGGCCGTACATATGGGTGGGAATTTAGGTGTACTTGTTGTGATGAGTAAGGAAGGATACTGGTGTTCGTGTCCCTTTTACGAGGAAGACGGAAAGTACACATTTCCACGCATGTTTTTTACTAAGAATTTTAAACAAACAAACAAGTGGGGAATAAGTTTCTCTTCTTTTTTTCTTTTCGTGCATTTAACAAGCAAAAGATTTTTTTTTTTGAAAGGAAGAAAATTCATTAGTATAAATCAGCAAGTATAAAATGCGCGATCGTCTCGGGGCATTCCCCTACCTATACATTTTCTAAACCGGAAATTAAAGCAAACTGTCCCAACTCGTGAGCCGGGACGTTCAGAGACCGCGAAGTATGGCGAAATAGGCAATTGGTAAAAGAGGACGCGATCCTAGAAACCTCCTCTAGTAAACAAGCAAAAGACTTTAATTAAATTAATTAATTAATTTGGGGTTTATTTCATAGGTCAATACTAATAAAGAAATAATTCTAGATTCGTGCTTTATATATAATTTCATTTCATATCACCTCCTTATGTCACGATTAATTATGTTCGTATATATTAATCTATTTTAAAATTAAAATAAACATAGGGTTAGTTCTCTAAGCGTGAGATTAGCACACTTTTTTTTTGTTAGATGATCTTTATAATATTAGTTTATTGAGAAAAATATAAAAAAAGCAATGAATTAATAGTGCCTCAACATTTTACATGCTTGTTCAAAGTTGATGGGCGGACTTCTGTCATTTTGATGATTTGAGATGATTTGAGATGCTTTGGAATTTTGGATTGTTGTTGCCAATGGCTAAACCGTTCTTATGGTTGGTTTGTGTCACTCTCAACAATGATAGATCTTCAGCTTCCCTAAAGTTTAGTTACTTATTACTATTATTTTAAAGTTTTTTAAGACAACATATCATCCGAACCCGAACCCAAATCTGAATCTAAATCCAATCGCAACAAGTCTCTGAATGAACTCGAAGACAATTTATTAATCGAAATCATGAGTCGAATTCCAACACCAAAATTTATCTACCTCCACAAATCGATTACGAAACGTCGGTATTCTCTCATCTCCCATCCCTAGTTTGTTAGCAGATTTATAGCTGACCATACTGTTAATAAACATGATTGTGGTGGTACAGGTCAGTATTACAAAGAATCAGTCTTTGGTATCCTTGTCAGTGATGCAGCGGTTTCCGATCAAAGTCTTGTGTTCAACTTTCCTGGATTCACTCTAGATTATCACCCTGGGAGGAGGGAATCTGTAATAGTCGTCGCGCCTTGCAATGACTTGATATTGTGCCAGGCCGGTAGGAGATACTGACGCTAAGAAAACTTACCTACTTGTGTAATCCTTTCACAAGGCAATGGGTTGCTCTGTCCTCTCCTTCCCCGGTCCTGGAAAGCTCATGTGATGTCTCGAGTTTTGGATTAATCTGCGAACCTTATTACCGCGAGAAGAAATTAGGGATTGTGAATCCTGAGTTTCCGTTTAAAGTTGGAGACATACGACTCAGAGAGCAGGAGATGGAGTAAGCCTGTATTACCACCATAATCTCTTCTCCTAGGGAGACTCTTTAGTTTTGTTCAAGAATTATTATGATGTTTCATCTCTAAACAAGACATTTTGTCATTCAGTCAAATTATTCACAAAAAGAACTATATTCCTCTGCTTTACATAGAGAACGAGATAGATTACGACTACTTAGTACTTACAGTTATTTTCCTGACATTATGTAGAAGTTGATGTTTTTTGACGCCACAACATCCCTCCAACCAGGTTGTTCATTGCATGAGCGGCCATTGGCACGATGAGGCTTGAGGACCCAATGGTTGCATAACCATACACAACTCCAACAAAGGTTGCCCTGAAATATGTTAGGCAAAAAAGAACCTTAGTTGTTCATATAATGGTAGTTGAAAGACGAATTACGCAATAACAAGAATCTGGAAAAAAAACAAGTGTTCACACACCCCACTTAAGTTGTTAACATTAGGGATGGGGAATCTAAACTCTAGGAGCAGGGAAGAAATGGCCAATGGGCAGGCAAGAAGATGCAAACAGGATAATTATGTATGCCTACTCACATGACATGAATTGGATTAAAAGAAGATCCATTTGGTATTAGAAGAATACCATATAGCAAAGGAGTACTTTCGACCACCGCCAATGTGAAGAACACCAAATATGATGGCAACCACCAAGACACTCTTCCAATCCATCCCAAAAAGTGGCAGGAGTGAACCACGGAACAGGAGTTCCTGCATAGTCCAATCATTCTCATTGCATTTTA
>NBIL01029201.1:0-12929 GCA_002752925.1 Viola pubescens var. scabriuscula
GGGGGGGTTTGCTTGGTTAAGCTAGTTAACCAAGGAGAGAAATAGTTGTTAGCTAGGCAAGACAGTAAAACATGGGAACAAGGCAAGATAACAAAACAATGAAACAAGGCAAGACAACAAAACAAAATTGTGATTAGAAACTTAATAATTACTCGCAGTCAGATAGAAGGATAAAGATAAAGATAGAAAACTTTCAAGGAGAGAGATTCCTCGTGGGTTGTGTCTAGGGCTAGCCAGTCATCGACACAAAGATATTCTACTCTCAAACTATAGACGTGTTATAGGGCCCAGATTCCTCGGATACCCCCTACTTTCCTTCTTAAGATGAGCTACCCCCCATTTTCACTAGTGATAAGGTAGCCTTGACGCTTCGCCATCCTCCTAGGCACAAGGCAGGGAGGCAAAACTCGAAGTGTCCATGAAGATAAGGAAAGACACGTCTAGGGCTAGACACCTCTCAGTTGTTTAGGCTCGCGATGCAACCCTAGTCGGTTACTTGCCCTAGCTTAGATTAGGCCAACTGTTATGGTGACTCTAGGCTAGTTGTCTACCCTATCCTATTGCCTCACGCTAGTTATTACAATAGGAATGACTATATCCAAAGGGATCCACTAAAAGGCAGCCAGAACTCCTAATAAAATCCAATTGAAATGACAAGAAAATGGCAAGTAAGCTAATACGAAAATAAGAGCTTAGGAAGAACAATTAGACCTTGTGACTATCCTAACAACCCTTGAAAAGCCCTTTACTAGGAAATGGAGATTTAGCTACTCATAGCAATATTCAAGGCAAGAGATTTAATAAATAGCATAAATTGCAAATGGAAAGAAAAGGGAAATAAATAAATACTAAATAAACCGTAATACAATAATAAGGAAAGGCGGCTGCTGTCTGCAAAAGGGAAGAACAATTCCCTAGCTTTTTAAGGTAAGTGAAAGTGATGGAGTCCAAAAAAAAAGTCCTTAAAATGACCTAAAATCCTTGTTTAAATACTAGGGCTGGACACAAAGAGACAAAATGCCAGCTAAGGGGAGGCTGGCATGAGCGACAACTGTGTTGGAAGGGGATAATCCTGTCTAGGGAGGCGCACGGAAGCTCCATGGAATTAGGGAATCCCGCAAGAATCTTTAAAGATTCTTCCTTGAGCGTCCTGCTTGGAACGGGTACGGACAAGTGGCAGAAGTCTTCGGGCAATATATGGCTCCCTTGTCTAGGGTTAGACAGGTGACAGGTGACTAGGCCTCGAAGCTTTACGATTGATAGAGAATCCGTCCAAAATGTGCGCTTTCCAGCATTCTCCTCTCTTTTAGCCCATATCTGCAAAGGTAAGGGAAAATAGAGTAAACTGGCGGATACATAACTAATCTAGGGCAGGAAAAGAGGGGAAAATCACGCTAAATACACGCACATCACATTCAAACTTCAGCTGGACCCAAAATCGGCCTCAAAATAATTCTACTCTTCCTAACTAGTCACAACAGCCACCTTTCAACCTCTAAAACTTTGTCCCTAGGCCACCCCAGAACCAAACTAACACACCTATACAATTACTAGCACTTGCACAACATCTACAAATAGCTGGTCCAACTCTTGAGGACACCCTGAATAAGTTTATTCAGGCCAGCCAAGCGCAAACTAACACCGATGTGGCAAAGATACAGAAGCAAATCAACATGATATTGGAAAGCAATAATAATCAGCAAGGGAGATTGCCTGCCAACACAGTGGATAACCCTAAGAACAATGTGAGTGCTATTAGTTGAAGGAGTGGTGTAGATCTACCCAAAAGGGAAGAGACAATAGCATATGAGAGAGAGCGGCCTAGGCACAATAACTGGGAAAAGGTGATGGAATTTGAAAGGAAGTATAAGTATAAGTCACCAGAATAAATAATAGAGGAGGAAGAAAAGGAGTTGGCAGAAGCAGAAATAATCTTGGCATCAGAAGAAACCTTCTTGGCCAAGGAAGCGGCCAAGAAAGCAGAGGAGGCCAAGAAAGCATCATAAGCTGCAAAACATAAAGAGGAATATGACAACACCCCTCCACCCTTTCCACATACGCCCGCAGAGACCAAAAGGGAGAAAGAGGAAAAGGAATTTATGGATATATTTAAAAAAGTGGCAATTAACATGCCTATGCTTGATTTAATTGCTAAAATTCCTAGTTATGCTAAATTCCTTAAAGCTTTATGTTCTAACAAGAAGAAACTTGTAGGTGTTGAACATGTTAGCTTGACTAAGAATGTTTCATTAGTTTTTCAGTCAAGACTACCAGAGAAGTGCACAGATCAAGGAACCTTTGACATTCCATGCAAGATAGACAACAACAATATTGAAAAGGCTTTGTGTGATTTAGAAGTAGGCATAAACGTCTTGTCACTGGCAGAATATGAGAGGTTGGGCATTGGGACCATGAAAGAGACTATAGTAGTCATCCAACTTGCTGATCGATCCATCATCTATCCCAAGGGAGTCATCGAGGACGTTCTTGCCCAAGTCAATGACTTCATCTACCCTGTCGACTTCTACATTGTCGACATGAACATGGATCTCTCGACAAACACCACTACTATCCTCTTAGGTAGACCTTTCCTAAGGACTACAAGGGCTCTAATTGATGTTTATAATGGCTGTTTATCTCTTGAGTATTGTGGGCAAATAATTAAGTCTAATGTGTATGATGCAGTCAAACACCCGAGCGAGAGGCACAACCTGAATTTCATGGATGTTTATGAACCTCTTGCTATGAAGTTTATAAACTGTGTGAGACTGACCCACTTAATTATGTTMTTACTAGGGGAATGGAAGGAGAAAAGCTGGAAAAGATGAAGGAAGAGCTAGTCATTAGCAATGATCTCTTGGAAACTGTTGATGAGCTTAATGTTTTAGGACCTTTGTTTGAAAGTAATATCAGTTCTGAGCTCCCACAAGTTTATAACAAACTCTTACCTTCCATTGTGCAAGCACCAGAAGTTGAGCTCAAAGTACTGCCAGACCACCTCAAGCACGTCTTTCTTAGCCAAGAGTCCACCCTCCCCGTGATAATTTCCAGCAAATTATCTAAGGAAGAAGAAGAAATGCTAGTGGAATTGCTAAAGGAGCATAAGGAAGAGATTGGGTGGACGATTGCAGATATCAAAGGGATATCACCAACCTTCTGCACCCACAAAATACATATAGAAGATGATAAGAAGACGATTCGATAACCACAGAGGAGGCTCAACCCTCGTATGGTGGAAGTTGTCAAGAAGGAAGTCCTCAAGTTGCTGGATGCAAGAGTTATTTATCCAATTTCTAATAGTGATTGGGTTTCCCCTATGCAAGTAGTTCCCAAAAAGACTGGAATCACTATGGTAAAATGCGAGGATGGAAAACAAGTACCAACAAGGGTACATAATGGATGGAGGGTCTGTATTGATTACAGACGCCTCAATAATGTAACAAAAAAGGACCATTTTCCTTTGCCCTTCATTGATCAAATGCTTGAAAGGATAGCAGGTAAGTCTCATTACTATTTTCTTGATGGTTACTTAGGATTTCACCATATTCCTATGGCTCCTGAGGATCGAGAAAAAAAAACCTTTACTTGTTCTTTTGGAACATTTGCTTATAAAAGGATGCCATTTGGCTTATGTAATGCTCTTGCTACATTTCAAAGATGCATGGTTAGCATATTTTCTGATCTCATAGAAAAAAGTATTGAAGTTTTCATGGATGATTTCACAGTGCGTGGAGATTTTTTTGATCAATGCCTTAAAAACCTTGAAGCTATTTTGAAAAGATGCATTGAGACTAACTTGGTTTTAAACTTTGAAAAAAGTCATTTTATGGTCGATCATGGCATCATTCTTGGCCATGTGATCTCCCAAGAAGGAATTAAGGTAGACTAAGCTAAGATTGATATCATTAAAAATCTGCCTTACCTCTTTTCTGTCAGAAAGGTTCATTCTTTTCTTAGCCATGCAGGGTTTTACAGGAGCTACATCAAAGACTTCTCTAAGGTGGCAGAACCCATGTGCAGACTTCTCCAAAAAGAGGTTGAGTTTGATTTTAATGATGACTACAAGGAAGCTTTCTACAAGCTGAAAGAGAAACTCACAACTGCACCTGTGATTTAACCACCAGATTGGAGCTTGCCCTTTGAAATCATGTGTGATGCTAGCAACTCAGTAGTAGGAGCGGTACTTGGCCAATGGAAAGGAAAAAAGTCCCATTTGATATACTATTCATCCAAAATGTTGGATGATGCTCAGAAAAACTATACCACAACAGAGAAATTTAGATCTTATTTATTAGAAACTAAAGTTACCATTTCTCTGACCATATAGCATTGAGGCATCTCTTGACCAAGAAAGAGAACAGGCCTAGACTGATTAGATAGGTATTGTTGCTCCAAGAATTCGATATCAAAATCAGGGAAAAGAAAGGACGAGATAACCTAGGGTCTGACAAGCTGAGCAGGGTTACTAGTAAAGAGACAAACCCAGTGATGGATGAATTTCCAGACCAACATTTATTCCTTGTAAGAGGAATACAACTATGGTATCACCATATTACAAATTACTTTGCTAAAGGTAAGTATATTGTGAGCTTACTTCTGTTGAGAAAGCTAAAATAAGAAAAAATTCTAGACACTCTCTGTGGGATGAGCCATATATGTGGAGGATAGGTTCTGACCAACTGTTAAGGAGATGTGTACAATTAGATGAAATTCCTTCTATCTTACATTTCTGTCATACTTCTCCTAGTGGTGTACATTTTAGTGGGAAGAAAACTGCTTATAAGGTTTAGGAAGCAGGTTTCTATTGGCCCACTTTATTTGAGGATAGCCAAAAGTTTTGTCAATCATTTGTTGAATGCCAAAAGACAGGGAATATAAGTGCTAGAAATCAAATGCCTATGAAGCCAATTATGTCTTGTGAAATATTTGATTTATGGGGCATTGATTTCATGGGACCATTCCCTAACTCTAGAGGTTGCTATTATATACTCTTGGCTGTTGATTATGTTTCCAAATAGGTAGAGGCAAATGCAACACGAACTGACGATGCTAAAACTGTTATTTCTTTCTTCAAATCTTACATCTTGATCAGGTTTGGAGTTCCTCGTGGGATCATTAGTGATTGAGGAACCCTTTTTTGTAACATGATAGTTAGAGCTTTGTTCAAAACGCACGGTATCACACATCGAGTATCTACTGCCTATCACCCGCAGACGAATGGCCAAACAGAAGTTTCAAACCGACAAATAAAATTCATCTTGGCCAAGACAGTCAACCCCTCAAGAAAGGACTGGAGTCAGTGACTGGATGAGGCACTTAGGGCCTACAAAATAGCTTACAAGACGCCAATTGGCATGACTCCATTCAGATTGGTGTATGGAAAAGTATGCCAACTACCTGTTGAGTTGGAACACAAAGCCTACTAGGCCATCAAACAAATCAACATGAACATAGATGCAGTAGGAGAACAAAGGAAGTTGCAGCTGCATGAGCTGGAGGAATTGAGGAATTAGTAGGCCTATGCCAATTCAGAGATCTTCAAGGCCAAGACAAAAGCGTACCATGACAAGAGGATCACCAAGAAGAAATTCTTTATTACGCAGAAATTTTTACTTTATGATTCCAAATTTAGAATCTTTTCTGGTAAATTAAAAACTAAATGGAATGGACCTTTTGTGGTTACTGATATTTTTCCTTATGGTGTAGTAAACATTATAGATCCCAGAACCTACATTGTATTCAAAGTCAATAGGCAGAGTATGGAAAGCCACATAGTGGAAGAAGAAAGAGTGGTGGAACCTTCACAAAATAGGGAGTGAAAAGAAATCCCTATGTCTAGCCTAAGACGATAAATAAGGGCGCTGCTTGGGAGGCAACCCATGTTTTTATTTTTCATTTTGTTTTTATTTCAGCACAGTTTCACCCTGATACAAACTAATCGAATTTTATGTTTCTTGACAGGATGCTAAAAGATGACCAGGAACGACCTTCTTGGCCAAGATAGGTAGCTACTGTATGAAACGTCTCTTGGCCGCGATCTTGGCCTAGAGAAACATTTTTTACATTATGGCGACGATAATAGAATAACAGAAGGAGTCCAACGGACTTCTCCAAAACCTTATGGAATCCCAGAACCAGATGGCCACCATGATCCTCGCCTTGACCAAGAAGTTTGATTTTGCCTACTCAACTTCTGCCCCACCATCATCCCCTCCACCACCCTCGACTTGATGCCTTGCCCCAGGTCGTCCCTTTTCATTTTATGTTTTTCTTTTATTTTCTGTTTTGCTTTTCATTTTCTGTGTTTTTGTTTTTCCTCTCTTACACATTGAGGATAATGTGTCCAATAAGTGTGGGGGAGGAGTTTTATTTTATACATATTGCTTACTATTCTGGTGTATTTTGATAGTGTTTTATGTGTTTAAATGTTGATGTATGAGCTAGTTAATTTTTTTTTCTAGTTTTAGGTTTGTTTTTAGTTTCTGCATGATTTTTCTTTTGATTTTTTTGTGTTTTTAGGGTGCATGTTCTGTGTTTTTAATGTGATGCATGAAAATCAAACCTATTATTTTTCATGAAATTTGCCTCAATACTTTAAATACCATGACACTTAACTAGTTAAACTCATGTTTTATTAACAAGCCATGTTCAATGCCAGTAGACTCTTGCTTATCACTATAGACCCATGACTAGTTAGCTTGGAACCTAAGATGATTATTAGAGGAACACCATAAAACTTTCTTGGACAAGACATTGACCAAGAATGCAATTTTCTGTCATGACCAAGAGAAATTGAACTGTCCAGAAATATATAAGAGTTGTCAGTCTTTAATTCTGCACTGCTTGTAGAGTCTTTAAATTCCTTTCTTATATGTGTGGACACCACTAGAACCAACGGGGTTGCACGGTGTTGGTAATTCGGTACCATTACCCCTTAATATGCGAAACTCCCCGAAGGGCATTTAGCTAATCCCTTACTACCGGACTGAACAAGCTAAGTTGGGGGTGTCCATTGTTTGAACTTTATGTGTTATATTATTTGAAAATAAAGCAAAGGAAAAAGATTCGAAGAAAGCACTACCAAAAAAAAAAGGAAAGAAAAAGAAAAGAAGGAAGAAGAAAAGAAAAAGAAAAAGAAAGAAACAGTGCAATAAAGACTCCAAAGTGGGCAAAGAAAAGATCTCAATGCAAACATGACTTGGCAACAAATTATGCTTACATGTTTTATTTTTTGTCTAATGTATACGCATTTGCTTGTGTCAGCAACTCTCTATATTTCTAGACTAATGGATAGACAAAGAAAATGTAATCAAATGATTTTGTTCCTCCAACTGTTCTCTTGAGTGTTAAGTTAATTATTGTGGTTCTACTGTGATGAGTGAGATGTTTTGAGTATTGAATAGACCTTGTTAATCTAGGATGGATTTGAAGAATTAAGTGTCCATGTATTTTCTATGTTGAGCTAGTTTTTGAGTTGAACATGGGTTGCTGGTTTTATTTCTATGTTTTTGTTGTTTTGAATGCTTGGCGGCAAGCATTAGCTTAAGTGTGGGGGATTTGATTGAGCTTAATTTGAGGTAGTTTTACCATTATTTTTATGCATCTCGAATGGTAATTCTATTGATTTTAGTATGGTTTCCATGCCTTTTGTAAAAAATAGTTCTGAAGAGCAAATGGAGAAAAAAGAGTCATTTCTAGGCAGAATGGACCAAACACCTTTCTTGACCACTCTCTAGGCCAAGAGGAGCCATCTGGGCTGGTAGAGGAATTCAGCCTTACCGAGCGATATTTGTGGAAGACTTCTACAACAATTAGGATTGTTGATTCTACCCGCAGAAGAGTTGAAATGGCGTCCTTCCTTCTTTATCTCGGCATCTTAGACTTTTATTCGGAGAGAAAGAGTGATTAGATACAATTAAGAGTTTAATTAGGATTTATCTTATTTTTATTTCTTTTAGGAGATATTATTGGCAGAGGAGACTGTATGTACTTTACCTAGGTTATTGAGTCGGCACTTGTTTTCCTTATCTGTTTTCTTTCATCTCTGTTACCGATTCCAATCTTTGCTCCTTCGAAAAATAAATTTTTTTATTATTTAATTCATATTTTGTTTGCTTTCAACATGTGTATGAAAAGCTTAATAAATCATTCTTAGTAGAAGCGTTTAAAGCATGAGTATGAGTTTTCATGAGACCTAATTGATATTCTTAATCTTCTAATTTGCATTTAACTGATCTCATAATAATTGTACCGTGTCTTCTTTTTGATTTTAGATCTGGCCAATCTAGGGTTAAGTTGATTATCACAGTCGTCATTCTTCTTAGTTACGGTAACCCATCTTGGGCCATTTACGTGCTAAGAGGATCGAATTAGACAAACTAACGCTAATGGATCTACCGTGAACTAGCCCAGAGTACCGCTAGTGTGAAAGGTTAACCTGATTTAGTCCCGATTGACAACCGATGATACTAGGTTTGGAGTTGTCTTCCCCTAATCGATCATCAGCCAATATAGTAAACCCTTTAACTAGCAAGGTGCTAGTTGGTTAGGAATCATCTCTAAGTGTACCTGAGGTGGTTTTGATACAGGAGGGAAGCAGGGGTCATAAGTGTACCTTGATCCTATAGCAACTTTGTAGATTGAAGATGAATACCTCTACGCCAATGATTGCTGCTCATGTATCATCACTTGCTAGCTTCTACTAGGAATTTCTCTCATATTTGATTGTTTCGTTCTTGATCTGTCTCTTGACCAAGAATCCCATTCTTGGTCTGGATTGTTTATTTACTTTATTTTCTTTTCAGTCTTTGGTTTTAAACAAAATCCCCCAATTTCACCTAAGTGTTATCACTAGTCTTTACAAGCACACACGAAAATCACACTAATACTCCCTGTGGATCGAACATCTTACTTGCTATTTATAATTAAACTCGTTCTTAGTAGTGAGTTGTATTTATAATTATTTTTTACGGATTCGACACCCATCACCCCTCACTGCTGGTAAGTGATTTAATTAATGTATCGCATGTTTAATTAGCTCAAATACATGGGTTCTTGTTTCGGTATATGTATATAGATGTCCAGTTTTATGTCCAAATCTACCTTGGGATAAGATACATTGATGAAGGTTGTCGTCCAGTTTCGCTTGACCTCTTAACCCATCTGTAACCCTATTTATATATATATATATGTATATGTAGTATGAAAATGCACCATTTTTACCACATATCCCACTTATTGGCATGTGTCATAAGCAACTCAATTTCTTGAATTCCTTGAACTATTCTCCATACCATTTATAAACTAACCAAGCAACCCTAAATCATCAGATTATTCATCAAAAAATTGTCTGCATGCAGCCAATATTTCTGATCCTCTTACAAAGTGATTGGGTGTCGAACCCGTAAAAAATATTTATAATTACAACTTAGCACCAATAAACAAAATAGATTGTAGATAGTGATAAGAGGTACGATCCTAAAGGAAAAAAAGTAAGTTTTGGTATTTCTTCATGACCAATGAAACAACAATTAAAAGTAAATATCAAGGGTGTTCTTGGGCTCGATGTTGCTATTGTTTCATTACTATTGGTTGCCTCCCATGAAACCCCCTTTTTTATTGTCTTGGGCTTGACATTGCTCCTATGTCATTACTATCCAACTTTTCCAAATGCTTTCCATGTGCTAAGATTTTCTAGACCCATGAGTGGTATTTCCTTATCAACCCCTAAGGATATAAATTGAAATGGATCAGGAGGTTGTTCAAGTTCCAACTTTGATGGCTCCTGCATCACAAATGGTAACTTTTGGCTACTGTGAGCAATAGGAAACCCAAGAAAAAGGTTAGTCCAATTCATGGGCTTGAGAGGTGCAATTTCATGAACAACTTCTTGCATTGCCTTAGCCATAGAAAGATCCTCAATGTTTTTTATGTCAACTCCCGTCAAATCCTTTTTAGACACAAAATCCAATTTATTAGTAAAATCAAATTCAAGTTCTTTATGTGCTAAAGGATTAATGACATTGACATTGCATATATGAAAAGTTTCCTTAGGATGTCTGATTTTATCATTATAAACATGAAATTTAACAAAATCTCCATCAAACTCCATAGTTAATGTTCCATTATGCACATCAATTTTGGTTTTAGCAGTGCTAAGGAATGGCCTTCCTAATAGTAAATTTGTAGCCTTAGAGGAATAATCATCATTCATATCCAAAACATAGAAGTCAATAGGATAAACAAAATCATTTACTTGTACTAAAACATCTTCTATCACGCCCTTAGGATGAGTATATGATATGTCGATTAACTAGATCACTACACTTGTTGGTTTCAAGAGTTCCAAATTTAGACTTTTATAGACAGACAAAGGCATGCCATTTATACCTGCACCTAGATCGCATAAAGCTTTCTCCAACTTCTTGTCACCAATCTTACAATACCTTGATCCTTGCATTTATGAGGTAATTTCTTTTTGTAAAACTGCAGAGACGTTCTCCCCCGCACTAATCATCTTCACCCTAATCAATTTCCTCATTTTAGTACATATTGTTTTTTAAAATTTTGGCATATTGAGGAATTTGAGTGATCACATCAAGTAAAAGGATGCTAGCAGAAACCTTACGAAGAGCGTTAAAAATATCCATATCCTCCTTTTCCGTCTTAGTCTTTGAAGAACTTGCAGGAAAAGGTGACGGGATTACCTGGGTTTATTGCTTGATTGGAGTGTCTAAACATCTCTTAGTCTTGAAAGGAGGTCGGGTTACCTTTAATTCCTGCTTGATTGGAATTTTTGGAATGCTCTTGGTCAAGATAGGATCAGTTGGTATGACCTCTGCTTCTAGCTCTGGTTAAGGAATCTGTAAGTCTTGGCCTAGAGTTAAGTTGTCATGACCAAGAAAATTCTTACCACTTCTCAATATGACAGCACAAACATTATGCACCATGTAATGTAGAGGTTGAAAGGATGATCTTTCTTGATAGTCATTCTCAATTATTGCCACTGATTCTTATGCATTTATGAATGACAATTCTATTGATTTCAATTGAATTCCATAACAATTGCAGAGAACTGAGCTGGAGAGGAATTGAGCAAGAAAGAGCCAAATAGAGCCAAATTCTAGGCAAAATAGGATCTGGGCAGAACAAAGTGGATCTTTTGATGAAGGAGGTGTCAAAATAGGGATATCAAGATACAACTGGAATCCTCAGAGTGTTAGCTATCTCTAGTCCAAATTTGAAGCCGTTTGGACAGTTAGATCGTCAAAAAGACTATGCCTACATTTTCGCGCGTAGTGTGTGCGCCTGACAGTCCGCGACTTAAAGTTTGAAGTCCAATGGGGAGCCCAGCTGTGTAGACCACTCCATAATCATTCCAGAACTTCTTATTTATTTTATTAGATATTTTATTTAAGTTGTTTCTAGTTTTGGAAGTGGTTTCCTAAATAGAACTCTTACCTTCTTAGAAGTAGGATTTTGTACACCTTGTGCTTAGTTTAAATAGAGCCGATTGGCTCCATTGTAAGGTGTGCAGTGAGAGTGCAACAAAGAGGACGACAACAATCTCTCTTCTTCCCCTTTTTCTAGTTCTGATTATGTTTCTCCTGTCGTCTTCATTCTTGAAGACATGAAGATGATAAGAATTTTATATTCAAATCGTTTTCTTTATTTCGTTATTTTTCTTGTCTCTCGTTAACTAATCTCTCTTATTCCTGGTAAAGGCATCTGGTTATGATTCAAAGTTATTTGTGAGACTAAATTGCTCTTCCTAATTTCTATGTTTACATATATTATTCTCTAAACTTATTCATTCATTGAAAGCTTTGTGTTTGATCAACCTGGTTATTTGATGGAGATAGTCATTCCTCTTGGTCTTGATAAAGGGGATCGAAGTAGACACCTACACGCTACCGCAAGGATCGAGAAACGGTAGGAGAGAATGGTATTTAGACCCTGTGACATCCCGAATAAAGCCGGGGAGGGGGTCTAGAATTGTCTTCCCCTAGTTGATTTATCTACCAATTCATTAAACCCTTTGACCGGCGGACCTGCAGTTAGCTATCTGTTGGTTGGCGAGGCACCACTCATTCCTATGCGTATTGATTGAGCCTGAATTGTAGAAGTTTTTTCACTTATTTTTATAAATTTATGAATGGTAATTCTATTTATTCCAATTGAATTCCATGACTATTACAGAGAATTGATCTGGAAAGGATTTGAGCAAGAAGAAGCCAAATAGAGCCAATTCTGGGTAGAATCGGATTTGGGTAGAACGGAGTTGATCTTTCGACCAAGGAGGTGTCTAAATTGGTAAATCAAGATACTAATGGAAATCCCTAGATGTTAGCTAGCTCTGGTCCAAATTTGAAGCCATTCGGATGAGTGGATCTCTAGAAAGACCATGGTGACATTTTCGCTGACAAAAGTCCTACGCTGATAAGAACTCTCATATGCGTCAGGCGACTTCGACTGAGCCGTTTCAGCCCAGTGAGACCCGGACCTGGGAGAGAGAAGCCTTTTCTGATATTTTCGGATGTTAGATTTCATTTGGGACAGGTTTCAGCCCAATCAGATGAGCCATTTGAGAGTTAATCCATTCGACATTTTCGCGCGCAGAGTGTGCGTAAACAGCCTGCGACTTGAAGTTTGAAGTCCAATGGAGGGCCCAGCCGTGCAAATCATTCCAGAATCATTCCATAACTTCCTATTTATATTATTAGATATTTTATTAAAGATATTTCTAGTTTTGGAAGTGGTTGCCTAAATAGAACTCTTACCTTCTTAGAATTAGGTTTTTTGTACACCTAGAGCTTAGTATAAATAGAGCCGCTTGGCTCCTTTGTAAGGTGTGTAGTGACAGTGCAACAAGGGAGGCTGCTACTTTCTTCTTCCCCTCTTTCTCTGATTGTGAACTTGAGTTTATATAT
>NBIL01029252.1:0-10351 GCA_002752925.1 Viola pubescens var. scabriuscula
TTTTTTTTTAAAAAAAAAAATTCAAAAAAAAGTTATTTGATGGGACTAAATGGACGGGTCTGCTCCGTCCATTTTTTAAATGGATTGGGACTACTCCGTCCAGTTTTTTAATGGGATTAAATGGACGTGCTTCATGGACGTCCGTTCGTTCATTTTGCCACCTCTAAATAATACCGTATGTATTTAGAATAATCAACAAGAAAGAGTACGTAATAAAAATAGCCATTGTCTTAAAGACGGGTGCAGGGCCCCAAACATCACTATAAATTAAATCAAGTGGAGCAGCGAAAGTATGACCACTCAAAGGTAAATGTAATCTAGAAGCTTTTCCTAATGGACATTCCGAACCAAAGAAAGGAACAAAATTAGAAGATGACAGAACAAGAAGATTATTAGAATTAACTAGGCGAGAGAGAAGACCACTGTGGGGATGACCGAGACGACGATGCCACGTTTCAAGACTAGCTTTTTCAATAAGAGAAGCAGATGGACGAATGGAGGAATTTTGCAAAACATAAAGCCCATCTTTACTCTGCCCGCGGATGAGGGTGGCTTGAGTTTTCCGATCCTTCGCAAGAAAATAAGAAGGATGAAATTCCAAAAATACATCATTATTAGTGGTCAACTTGTTCACATAGATTAAAGGTTTAGAAATAGATGGAGTATGAAGGACATGATTTAATTGCAACGGACAAATAGAGGAAGATATAGTAGTATTACCAATGTTGCAATGGATTTACCATCCCCCATCTGAAGTAATTCTGAGCCATGGTACTTGGAGAAGTGAGAAATATTACTATGTCAGGCGTGGCATGGTGAGTAGCAGCCGTGTCAGGATACCAAGCATTAGGAGGGTAGGTAGATGGATAGAAGCCGGAATTAACCCTATTAGCAGAAGGAGTGGATCAAGGTTGGTACCGATTAAAGCACGTAACCGCTGAGTGACCAGGACGGTCGCAAATTTGACAGGGGGGGCTATTGTTGAAACTGCTGCCATGATTGAAGCGACCACCATGACCGCGGCGGCCACCGCGTCCGCGACCACGGTAATTTGAAGAAGTGGAAGAGGAGGTGGATTGTTAAGTCAAGTGGGCACTAGGCGATGGTGCAGGAATGGTGGGAGTGGGTAATAGGTGATTTCTCAGTTGTGTGGCTTGGCAGTATTGTTTCTTTGGAAGATGAGTTCAAGAATTCTTGACTGACACAAAGGCTAAGTAACTTGGGAAAGGAACTCGGATCAGGTCGTACAGTAAGGGACGTTACCAGGTGTTGGAGGCGTTGGAGATATATAAGTTGAAATCGTCAGCCGATAAAGGTTTGCCGGCAGCAGTGAGTTCATCCTGGTACGATTTGGCTCGATGAAGGTAAGTTGATACATCTTGTTTTAGGAGATGAAGAGCTTTATGAATTGCACGGGTTCGAGTTGTGAACGTGGAGGCTAAGGAAGATTCCAAAACATCCCAAATTGCTTTGGAAGTTTGGAGTCCAATAGCCATGCTCATGACGTCTACGGAGAGGGAAGACATGAAGGTAGAGATGATCATTTTATCTTGCTGCTGCCACGAGAAGTAGGCTGGGTTTGAGGCTGTAGTTCCAGAAATTGTGGTGGTTGCTGGAGGACAAGGCAGCGTGCGTGCCATGACAGTAGGAGTGTTGGGATTGGAAGAGTTGGAATCAGAAAGCGTAGACATACTCGCTTGAGTTTACAAGCTCCGCTGCCAAGTTGAATTAGCAAATAGAGAATAGATTTGGAAAAATCACCACACTTGTTACGATAGAGGTTATGCAGTTACTGTGAAAGTAGGAAGATAAACTTCTAAACACTACTGGAACTGCATCTTGGACCTTTACTTGCACAATATACATGTGCTTAGTTTGACACGGTTAAAGGGTAATTAGGTTGTGCTATACAGTAGCAGCATCTAAACATTATTTTCTAGTTGTTGTTATGACTCTACATGAAACTGCTAATTGAAAAAAGAAGCCACCAAACATAAAAGTAATGAATGAAACAAAATTGAAGCCATAGTTCTTGACAAAATCTTGATACATTTGCTGGAAAACCTTAAATTAGCTCGAAAGCCTAGAGTGAAAAAGAGAAAAATATATAAACTAAATCCACTCATTTTGTCATACTCCTCTACTTGTTCTCCGATCACTCATCATCTAAATCAATACCAGAAAAAGGCACCTCACCAACTATTTTATCACCATCGCTCTCCTCACCGCTATTTTCAACATCCATTGCAGAGTCTTTATCTTTTCTGTAATCCACTTTGAAGTCATAGTCACCATCCATCTCATCCACTTTGCCTGCCTTCTTCCTCCTTTTCTTCTCGGCTCGTTTCATCTTTGTATTCAATATACCTTCTGCTGCATATAGCTTCTCGTTTTGCTTGCTAGCGGCACTTTTTGCCTTAGTCTTGTCTGGAATTTCTTCTTCAATACCCATGGGCTCGTCGCCACCATCAGCCATGTCTTCAGTGCTTTTGTTGCGTGACTCATCCTGAGTTGATGGCTGGGGTTCTGCATCTCCCTGATGTGAGACAATGCAAAGCATCAAAAGGAATGAAGTTAAATAAAGGGAAGAAACGTGGCTACACCTAATAAATATGACCAGCTCTCCTAAAAAATATGCATACTGAATATAGGTTAATTTAGTTCTTCAGAATCGACTATGCTTATACACTTTCATAGAAATCATTGAAACACAATACAGGCAGTTTGGTGAGCATAATTGCTACTTGATAGCCTAATGGCTAGACCAACAGAAGTATGAGAGATCACAAACCTCTATCATGCTTTCGTCGAAATGAAGAGGACCACTGGGAGGAACTTCAACTGGGTTGAAGTCACTAGCAGATTTCAGGCTTCCAATGAATGAAGATTCACCACCATAGACGTCATCAATGTTAAATTCCTTCCCTACCTCAGAAACAATCTTTGCCTCTGAAGGTTCATCTTGATTTCGAGTAGGAGGCATAGTGTAATATGGAATCTTACCTGAAAAATAAGTGAAATTAATTTTATCAATTACATTAGTAGTATTCAGTTCCTCATTTTACAAATTACCATCTGCACTGCCTTTATAAACTTGTCTTCGATCAGGTATTAATAAGGTGGAGAAACTGCATACATATCATACAAAACGCATACCCTCATTCCAGTCATGCAGAACAATTCTAGCAGCAGCATCCACATCCACAATACCACCTTTTTTTAGCCTACCCCTTACAGTAGCTAACTTTTGAAGGAAGTCGTCAACGGCATCAAATTCTGGGATCTTGTACAGTGTTACTAACATTTTGGCCGGGCACAATTGTAGAATTTCTTTCACTGCATAGACCATTGAATAAGAAAAATGTCCAAAAAAAAAAATGATAAGAAAAGGCACAAAAGCAAGTTAGTTTATCTCACAAAAGGTAAAGCCATACAGATAAACAGCAAAATGGTTCAATTACCTGGTCCAACTGGATCATCTAATTTCTCAATTCTTTTGCAATTTCGAAGTGCTATAGATGCATCATTCTCCGCAGATTTAAGCATTACAACTCCAGGACAATCCAACAATTTGACATTTTTGTCTAATTGAACTTCTTGCATCGATCTTGTCAGTCCTGGAGTAGCACCAACATTGACCACATGAGATCTCCTTAAGCTGTTAATTAGACTACTCTTGCCAACATTAGGTAGGCCAATCACACCAACAGTAATTGTTTTCTTGATCTGTGAAAAAACAACAAATCACTTGTTCAGACAATTTTATTGCACAAACTTCAAAACCCAAATTCAAACACTGGACCAAGTTTATGTAAAATATTCCCCTTTAACATTACAAAATAAGGGTTATGAGAACATAAGTAGTAGTAATCTCATAAAACATTAGGATGTCAGAAAAAGAGAGGATAGGACAGAACACGCACGTCATGACTTATTGAGTACTTCTTCAATAATTTGACAAGAGTTTCAGCCCCAAGACAATCACTTGTCTGCAAAACAGTGCTTGGCTTTGACTTCGACTTCGACTTTGATGATTTGGAGGAAGATTTCCACCCTAAGTTAGACCTCTGCTCTTGGGTACTGCACTTGAAGGCAACTGCAGGTAACTCTTCCCGAAGGTACTTTAACCATTTTTCAACAGCTTCTCGAGGGACAAGATCTACGATAAAGTTTCAACCCAGAAACTTTTAGCATAGGACTATATAATCCCAAAATAAGCCATATAAGCATATAATAAACACAGCTACACACTGCATGCCAAAACCTCAATCTATATTAGAGAGAGAGAGTACCGATTTTATTTAGAACCAACACCAGATGCTTCTCGTACCCTGCTTTCATCACCATCTTTTCCATGTCAACACAGCGTGTGCCAAGAGGATCACGCGCATCAAGGACCTCCACGATTACATCTGATGCTTCAATGACTTTAACCAGCTCCTTGTAGAATACCCTGTCTGAATTATCTGCAAGAAAAGAAAGAATGTTAACCAATGCCATAAAGGAATACATATACATTGTCATCCTCATTAATTTCCACAAAGATATTGTATTCCTTTCATCTTCTACATACCCCGATTCTTTGCAATTGGCTTGAATTCCTCACCACCATTTCCCTCGTCATTAGCTGAAGTTTTATCAGGCAACTTGGAGGCATTATCGTCCTCTACTATACCCAACTTCCTCTTTTTAGCCTGCAAAAGATGTACATGAGCTAAGTTATCCTTTAAGAATAGCTGATAAGAAGCATATGGAATGAACACTTCGGTATGCACCACCCGACACTATCTGGATCAAGCATGAAGCAAAAAGAAATCAAAGAACAGACTATCTATCACACTATTGAGAAAGCACTATTGAGAAGCCTCAAAGGATGTATATCGGTGCTAAGCATAAATCATTGAACACACTAAGTATAACACCTTATCAAGATTCATACATAAATTACATTGTACCAGTAAGAAGCTGAGTTATTCACAACGAAAATAACTATCCTCAAATCCAATAATGAAGGATAAGAGGAAGAAAAAGAAAACATTAAACAAAGAAACAACTACATACCCTCTCCTTGCGGGCAGCTTTCTTCTGCTCTAATTCCTCAATACCACGAGCCCGGCGAGCTTCAAGAGCCTTGAGCTCCTGTTCCTTGAAAGGCCAGTCATTAGGAATACCAGGATCCTTCTCAACCTTACTCTTTTTGTTCAAACCAAGCTTCTTAGCTTCCTTCGCCTTCTTCTTGTGGTGCTCTTTCACCTTCTTTATAACCTTATGCTTCTGCTTCAACGTAACTCTCTTGCTCTTACTCTCTATTCATTGCATCAAACCACACAAAAAAATATCGAAATTAGAGACCAAACACATGACCTGGCAAAAGAAATTTGATAGTATTTAGATAATGATGTTTGCTTACTTTTGCTCTTCTTCACCATCTTGGATTATGTGAAGTGAGCAAGGAAAAACCCTGGAAAAAAGTCGACGAAGAACGAGAATGGTTGTTGCAGGAAACTAGGGTTTATAAAAGAGAGTACGCACCGAAAAATATTACAGGAGTGGCCCATTGGAAATAAGCCCAACTTGATCTAAGGACAAAAAACGCCCATCTTGGAAGACACATTTGGGCCAAAGCAAAGCCCAATAGATGTAAAAAAGTAGACATAGCCCAATAAATACTGAAAAAAATAATTTGGGGCGAGAGAGGCTCGAACTCTCGACCTCAGGATCACTCAGAAGCTATGAGACCTACGCGCTAGCCAACTGCGCCACCGCCCCTTGTTGTTTTTCCTTTTCCGTTATGTTTATAGAATCATATCATTGTCGTTTTGCACTTTTTGCCTCCTCCGTTTTTGTCTTTGCTCCTGGCAACTAAAAACTAGCCCAAGAAGATGCTGGTAGAGCAAATAAGCAAATTCCAATAGTTTCATAACGTTTATGCTGACGTAATAATAACAGAACCAGGTACATACAAATCCCATCCCAAATTCTCTATTGTCACCATCTCCCTTCTCCTCCTCTCCTTCTAAAATCCCTAACCCTAATCATCTCCGACCTCTTTGGCCCCTGAGTTTATTGATCTGCTCCCGGCAATGCCTTGTTGATTTTGGGTGGCAGGAAGAGTTCCTGCTATGGCGCAGTGTGCCTCTTTACCGTCATGCGTCAAGCTGTCTGCGTGGAGAAGCTCTGTCAAGGAGAGTGGCCGCTATACTCCACAAATTTCTCATTTCAGGGCATCTCGTAGGTAATCAGCTCATATCGCTTTGTGATACGTGATGATATTGTTGTCTTCATTTTGTGGCAAGTGGTTTGTTGTCTGATGTAATGCACTGGATAGAATGTTGGCTGTGAAGATTTTTTTTTTTGCTTTTTTGGTTACAATGAAGTAATATCGTTCTGTTATTTTGGTGATGTAGGAAGTATTCCCGTATAAGTGCCCAGCTCTCTAGGTGGGAACGATGCTGTGTTTGGCCATTTAGTTTTAAAGCGGGTTCTTTTGTCAAGGAAACATCCTTGAAGTGTAATTTCTCGGGATTTTTGGTCGGTCCTGAAGGTGCAACAGCATCTGAGTTGGTTTCTGTCAGTGATCAGTTGCTTCTAATGACTAGTATCTTTCTCACTTATATGGCTGGAGTTGTGCCTCTCCAGAAGCCCAATTTCAGTCCTCGGAAGAATGTCTTAGATGAAAATGCGGTCCTTGAAAGCCCCGTGTCTTCTGGTGGGTAAGGATAAGCTGATCAAAGATTTCAATATGAAGATGTTGAATGTGCTATTTCTTGTAGTTGGTTAATGTACTTTTATTTTTTACATTTTCAGCAGTAGCAAGCATCATGACGTTGACATAAAATGTGCTTGGGATGCTGTGAAGGAAAAACTCTTGGATTCTCTGGATGCTATAGAACACAGAAGCAATTTAGGAAACCAAGTCCATGAAATTGAGCAACAGCATGCAAAACGGCCTTTAAGTTTGTTTGCCATAACTGAGGGTCCAAAGCTGCGATTACTTCTTGCTTCTTTTCAGCGTCTTGAGGAAGAGGCAGGCACTGTCACTACTTTCACCTTATTCTAAAGTTATGCTAAGAAAGAATTTATTTTGATTAGTTGTTTTGTGATTCTTAGCTTTTAGAATTTAGGTGCATATATGTTGATAGGTGGATCCTCACATTGGTTTGATTGACAAATATTAAGGTATAGTTATGTGATGATCAGCTATGTTCTTACTGATCATGTGTAGAGTGCAGACAACAGTCTTCTATGCTATATCATATGAGACTGCAAGCTCATAATCTATGTACATAGTTTTGCTTGCCAGAAGCGAGAGTACAAAGTTATCATTCTACCAATGGACATTTTGGTATTCTTTGTCAAAATCTTTGAGATTTAATTGTTAATGTACTGGGTGCCACTGTGCTCTGGTGTAGAAAGAGTTGTTTTGAGATGCATGCCATACATTCACTGATTTTTACTTCATATATATAATTTTTTTATGGTGTTGAGTTTGTTGATATCATCCAGGAAGTACCTATTAGCATGTGCAATATGAAGGACATGTTAAGTGATGATAGTTATCACCATGACTGGGCAGAATTATTAAATGTTTTAGGTATAAATGTAAAAGTCATAAGCTTACAGCCTGGTGGTTTTAGGCCTGAGAGATTTAACACACACTTTGTTCACTTGTATAATTTTGCACTTGGATGATTAGGGTTATTATGTTGGTTTGCAGGTGAATAATGCTTTAGGCGATGCTGAATCAGTTAATATGGATAGATGGATGACAATTTTCCCCGATATTATTCGAAAATCTTGCAGTCCCGCGTGCATGACTTGGATGGAACGTGAGCTTCAGAGTGAAAACAAGTCTGACAAGGTATAGTGGAATAATAGTATGCACTGCTATGCAATTCTTTTTAAGCCTAGCTTGTTGAGATCTTTTATGTTCCCTTCTTTCAGGCCTTTGTTCCTTCGATGATTGAGAAGATGAAAGGAGATGACATTGTTCTACAGAATATAAGAAAGTTGGGCAAGGAAGATCTTTATGCAGAACTATTATACTTTCTTGGTTCTGGTTCTCTCAGGTAAAATCAGTGATGACATCCAAATTCTTCTCTTGGTCTTACTAAGTACTTGGAACCTTTTGGAATGTGTGTTTCTAGAGTAGAATTGATTGGGACAATCATAATTTGTTTCAACAGCCTTTGGTAATTGGTAGTGCGATGAATCATATCTTATTTCCATTTGATGAATGTGTGCAATAGTTTTCCTCAATCTCGTTATTTTACTTGTGTAACAATGAGGCAAATACTTTGGCAGTATAATTGCAATAAAGAAGTATTGATTATGCTATCCAGAATGATATGTTAAGCCTTTTCTTCTATCATTAGTGTTTTTTGTCTTGAAAGTGGGCTAATTTAGGACTGAATGATCCAAGACTGGTGTTGATGGTTTCTCCTAATCATATGTAATCCACTTACCACTGGATCCATATGCAGTTCCTACTCCAGATTTACATAAATATATGTCAATCACCTTACTGTCCCTCGCTATGATGCATGTGCTAAGAGGTTTTTCTTCCTTATACAAAACTCTGTTGCATAAGTCCAAGGATCGAGTTCAAAACTTCTTTAAAAGATGATTCCTTATACAGTTTTTTTTTATGCTAACTTCTTTCGAAATTTACTGACTTCATTAGTTATACAGTTTTTTTTTTTGAAAGTAGTTTTATGTGGGGAGAGGATAGGGAAGTGGGTTCCAAGTTTACTCTCTGGTGTGCTTCTTTTGTTCTCAGATGTTGCTAAATATGTATTTGATTGGATGTAATAAAAAAGCTGTACGTTACATGTTGGTTAAAGATCATTTAATGCAGGATTTCTGCTGTCATGCAACATTGTTTGCCTAATTGAACATGCTGGTTACTCTTGCATGGGTTTTCCTTTTATTTGATACTGCATCGTACTTATGGTTCATGTAATTTTCGCATACAAGTACTCTGCATTGCATACCTCCGTTTGGATTTCAGTTTAGTCCCAGTTTATATGACATCACATTCTATAATCAACATCATGCTGATGTAGCACAAGACGCTTACTAATTGTTCATCTGTTTTCTTTTTCAGCCGGGAGAGTTGCTGTTATGACGAAAAATTGTTTTTGTTGCATGGAAGTTCCATATTGGAAGATTTAGTGATAACTTTGGCAGATGGTATTGCTAGTGCTTATCTTGAGCTAATTTCTGTCGATGGTAATTTATCAAATGAAATGAACAGCCTGGGTTTGGGTATATGCAATTTGTCAACCCGAGCACTCCAAAGATTACGCAATGAGGTATAGTTGATATGCTTGGTAAGCATAAGAGTCAGTGTGGAAACTTTTATCAAAGTCTATTGAACTAAAAGTGTTGCTTTTAACAGGTGGCTCTAAATCAATGGTTGTATCAAAATGCAGAGGCAGTTGCATCGATGTATGAGGATCGATTTGATCTATGCACTCTCCAATTAAAAGTCATTGAGGAAGCTTGCCAGGATCAAACTGAAAATCATAACTGGTGGAAGAAGTTTACTCTGAAAAAATCTGGGACATCCCTTTCATTATCCTACATCATCATTAGCCAGTTCTCATTGGCAGTAAAACGGACCAAGGAACTGAGGGCTTTGACAGGCTGGTAGGTGTCTATTTTTCCCCCTAAACCAGCAGCGTCCCAGGCCCATTCCTCATTTCTCACCTTTGTTTTCACTTGGCATATATAGCATAAGCATGTCCACTAGATAGTACTGAGACATTTATATAAACTATTTGCCTCAATTGAACTTTTCAATGTGGCATACAATATTTTTTCAATAAGCTGCTTGTATGCTGCTAAATATACTACTTCCATAACTGTTGTATTGCAGGCGATACTACTTCAGTCTATACCTCGAGTTATCTGACATTACCATGCCTATGATTAGAGTGGTCATCGACAGAGTCAGCAGTGCTATCTCATTCTTTCTGGTTTCTCTAATTGGGAGATCATTAGGACTCATCTACACTGGAATTAGGCAGTCCCTGCGGTGGAAGTGAGATTTTAATGGTATATTTTCCGGTCTACTGCAATTTTGTTTCTTGAATGATTTTTATCTGGTATAGCAGAAACTATAGGAAGAACATGACTTGTCAACTGCTAGATTGGTGACCCAAAATGGGGCTTCTTTTGAATTATCAGTTAATAACAAATTCTTGAATCGCTATCTTATGTTTCAAGTTGTGTTAAAATCAAATCTTAACTTCAGTATGTTTCAAATTGTGTTAAAATCATATTCTGTCTTTCGATCTATCTGGAAAACCGGAGCATGTATGTTCTGCATCGGTTCCTTGAAGAGAAA
>NBIL01029296.1:0-17913 GCA_002752925.1 Viola pubescens var. scabriuscula
TATACCAAAAATATTTTTGTGTGAAATATTTTTTTTACATAAATATTATATTTTAATATTTTTAAATAAATTTCGCACGTGCAACATCACGTGTCAAAATAACCTAGTATATATAAAATAGAGAAGTCTAGAACAAGTACAACTCTCTAGATCCTCCTACAACTTCGTAAGAAAGCAGAGTAGTAGTTGCTGCATTTTGGGGTCTGGCGTGCTGTATTTTGCTTTGTCTTTTGAAGTGCAGAAATCAAAAAAAGAAATCTAAAATTTTCAGTAAATCACAACACTCAAAACCAACAGTGGGATTAGCAGGGGCACCCATCTTGCGAGCTTGATTGAAAAAACATCACTTATTGTTTGGGATGAAGCACCCATGAATAATAAAAAGTGTTTTGAAGCTCTCGATAAAGCACTTAGGGATATTCTTGCACATCAATTTGGGGATGCAAATGTTCCTGCTTTTGGTGGCAAAACGATTCTTCTTGGCGGTGATTTTAGACAGATTTTGCCTGTTATTCCAGGGTCGACAAGAGCTGAAACGGTCGAGGCTTCCCGAAACTCATCTTACCTTTGGCCTAAGTTCAAGAAATTTAGATTGACACAAAATATGAGGTTGACTTCAGGGTGTTTGTCCTCCTCTGGTGCGGCAGAAATAGCAAATTTCTCATCATGGCTATTGAAAGTTGGGAATGGCCAGGTGTCTGACCTGCCAGAAACAAGCATGAAAAACATGAATGGAGCTGTTGAGGAAGAAAGCTGGGTCAGAATTCCGGACGACCTTTTGGTAAAAGATTGTGATGATCCGATTGGGGCCTTATTCGAAGCAACCTATCCAAATTTTAGTGAGAAGTACTCTGACCCCGTTTATTTGCAAGAGAGGAGCGTAATAACACCTCGAAATCCCGTGGCTCTTGAGATAAATAGGAAGCTTCTGTCTTTCGTTCCTGGTGACGCGGTTGAATTTTACAGTTCCGATAGTTTGTGCATATCGACTGGGAACTTGGAAGAATTACAACTATTATATTCTGAGGAATTTCTCAACCAGCTGGAGCCTTCTGGTCTGCCACCTCACGTCTTGAATTTGGAAGGAGTTCCCGTCATGCTCCTTCGAAACATTAATCAAGCAGCAGGACTGTGCAATGGCACTCGGTTGGTTATAACTCACTTAACCAACAAGGTTATTCAGGCTGAAATTATTACGGGGAGTCACACCGGAAACAAAGTTTTCATACCCAGGATAAATCTAACCTCCGCAGAATCTAAGTGGCCATTCACACTCAAGCGAAGGCAATTTCCAATTAAGATGTGCTATGCAATGACTATTAATAAGAGTCAGGGACAATCCCTAAAACAAGTCGGCTTATATTTATCGCAACCAGTCTTTTCTCATGGCCAGCTATACGTTGCATTGTCACGCGTCAGTTCCCGAGCGGGCCTCAAGATATTTATAAACAATGGAGGCGAAGCGCCAAACAATTTTGCTGAAAACATCTTTTACTGGTAGTCAACCTTGCCATGCATAGCTGATTTAGTCTATTGGCTTATGGAATACGATTGCATTTTGCACTTTTTAACATCCAATGGATACTATTAGGTACATCAAATTTTATTGTTGGTATCTAAAAACAGTAGGAGTAAATATTGTTATCATTATGATTTATTTATCTAACTGTCTTATTTCTTTTTTGCTGATTGTTTTATGCCATCGCAGGAAGATCCAAAGATACCGTATCGGATCTGACAAGGATCTGACAAGGAAGTATCCCTCATTCTTCTAGATGCAAGCGTACGTTTTTTACTGACATATATACTTATCTGCTAATACACCATTGACATGGGCTCTTTAGTTGCCATGCAAAAAATAGAGTCAAGACTAGTCAACAGCAACGAGGGTCACAAAACGGAGGCACGTCAAAATAGAAAACGCAAGGTTTGTTGGCGGTTGCCTGATGAATAACAACTGATCTATTTATCCATAGGCACCAAACATTAAACATTACTTTGTGGGGAACTGCTGCGGAATCAATTCCTGATGACCTTTTACAAGCAGATAACTTGCCAATCATCATGTTCTCACTTGCCTCCAGACCAAAAAAATCACAGTCTTATATTACATATAATGTCATAACCATGAACCTCTCCTAACAGACATGATAATCATAAACACAACATATGGATCGACTGCCTTTGTAAAATCCATCCATTCCAGAAGTGGCCACATTTTTAAGGATGTAAGAGCTTACAAAACCAGACACCTCATGTTGATTTCTTATTTTCTATTTGTTCTCACGCAATCTCTAATCTGACATGCTATAAAATAGATACAAAAACCCACCGACAGTCATCGAAGAAATCCCATCATCACAGCTCCACGGTTCGACAATTGAAGAGCTTGCTAAGGAAAACAGACAATCAATCCAGGACATACTGCTGGGTGCTTATATATCACCACCTGTAAGTATATCTACAAGTTATAGCCAAAAAATACGCAATTTACTTTTCTAATTCCCTAAATGTGCAGGTAGCTCTCTGCTAAATTCCTCCTGCAAATAACTAATTTAACATCTTGTCAAACAATTCCTCACGAATTCATCTGCTGACAGGGAAATATTGTAAAAAAAATGATGATAAAAAATAATAGATCACTTTAAGTATCTATTATAAGATCCTCGCTTTGATCCTTCAAGACAAGATAATACAAGCAATCTCCTCGGCAAATCCAGTTGATCACCTCATCCATCTAGCCCCATCAACGACTCGCATCAACAACATGAAAGACGACATAACCAGGTTAGAGCACAAAATTACAGACATGCATCGGTTAACACACACTATCACTGGAAAAAAAAACAAGAGAATTGAACAACTCAATCAAGCAACATCTACAAATGCTTAAGTGCCTGCAATTTAAAGAAGTTGGAAACATGCATGGAAAGGATAGGTTCATGTTTTTTTTTGCTTTCTTCTTCCCACTGCAGGGGAAAACGAAGTACTGCGTACAGTAAGTATCTCCTTTTGATAATGGCTCAGCCTATCCAAAATTCTCTTCCAGTGTTTCCTTTAGAAACTACTATTGTAGAAAAACTATTACCAACAAATAGTTCTATGCTAAAATGGCACTTTCAACGATGATCGTATGTAATATCTATGTATCAAATATATATTTCAATCTTCAGCCCTTTAACTTTCCTAAAAATAGAAGAAAAAAAACAAGAACAGTTATTCTTTCCTTATACCAGTTAAAAAAACAAATACTTTATGACCTCTGTTAATGGCACAACCAGTCCAAAATTCCCTTTCCAACCACTAAAACTACTCAAAAAGGCCAGTTCCAAACCTTGCCAAAAACTAGAAACAACCATTGGGCCAACAGCAAATTATAAACACCAAGATCAAACTCTCCAATAAAAAAAACAAAAAAAAACTACTTACTTACACCATCACAGACAAAAATAACTGAACTAACAATCTAGCTAAAGAGGAAAAAAGCAAACAACAACTCTCTAAAAAAAATCTCGCTCAATAGATTTCTTGTTAACAATAAAATGCACAAAAGAAAAGAAAAAGGAAAAAAGTTAAATCAGTCCCAAAATTTTTTTATCATCTCTAAGTCAGACCTTACCCTCTCTAAATTGCCTCCAATTTTTTACTCTGTTACTCAAGTGAAGTGTTGTCTTCAATTTATACACCGTTAGTCAATTAAACTCTTGTATCCCCAACTTACCAATAATTTAGACTTAACGCCATCATCTCTTGCTTAAGATCATATTGGCAGAATTTTTTTCTTGATAATAAATTAACTAATTATGTAGAAAGCAAAAATGGAAAGAAAGAAAGAAAAAAGCTTTCAATGATTTAGCTTTTTATATCACCCAATGAAAAAGGTACTTATATAGCATATCCAGTCATTTTCTTTAGTCATAAATCAAAATTTAAATAAAAATATTAAATGGAGAGGCGAAATTAAAAAATAAAAACATGAAATTTCTTTTGTATTTCATTTTGTCATTTTTTTTTTAAATTAAAATATAAAAAATTCAAAAAATTAATAAAATTTCCTTGTTTTTGTACGGCTATTTGGAGAGGGCCTTACTAAAATTATTTTGTATTTTAAATTATTAATTTTCTGAATTTTTTGTATTTTAAAATTTGTGCTAATGTGATCTTACGGCAAGAGATAATGGTGTTAAGTCTAAATTGTTAGTAAATTAGAGGTGCGGGGTTTAATTGACTAACGGTGGATAAATCGGGGGTCAACATGAGTAACGGAGTAAGAAATTGGGGGTCAATTTAAAAAATGTCTTAAATTAGGGTCTGATTTAGGAATGATAAAAAAAATTGGAGGCTGATTTAATTTTTTTTGCCAAAGAAAAAAATTATGATTCAAACAGTTACAGTTATCCATTTGCTAGTAAAGAAACAAAAAGAAAGAGAATGAAACGGGTAAAAAACAACACCACCCAGAGAAAATGACAACGGAAGAAGAAACACTAACAGTCAGTCAAGACCAGAGAGACCGGCAGTAGTATTGTTTATGAGAATTACGGTATTGAGCTTGATAAGTACAGTGTCTTTGTCCTGTGTATGATACAAACAATCGCATGCACATTTCATAACTGATAAGCGCCACTTCGTTTTTCCTTTTCTTTTTGTTACCATTTATGCTCCTTGGAGTTTCACTTCACCTCAATAATGCTTAAAGCTTGTCACTTTTCTTAGGAGAAATAAAGCTCACCCTGTGTCTCTTAATAGAATGATACTGTCCGCTTTGGGCCCAAGTTTTTTTTCAGTTCATCTCGGAGATTCACAGCGTGCCACCCACATCAAGCCCAGCTGAACCTTCGGCTCCGCTACCAGTTCTTAGGAGAAATAAAGCCCACCCTGTGTCTCTTAATGGAATGATACTGTCTATTTTGGGCCCAAGCCCGTACGGTTTTCCCAAAAGGCCTCATTCTATTAAGAGGATACACTCCTCTTATATCTAGTTTTTATTTCTCTTTTCTTTCGGAACTTCGGTCGCACACCCAACAACTTTAATTTGAGGAAAAAGATTGTCCTTTTGCAATTATTTGTGCTTAGAATACGAGAAAGACCTCTGTTTAGCAACTGGGTCTTGCTTATTCTGTGTTGAGCTTTCCATGTTATATTATTTTATGATATAGAAAAAGGGTGGAGAAATAAAGAAATAAGAAGAAAGATATAGTGTTTTGTTTTCGATGGCTGTGTTTGTGTCAAATTGGGTTTTGGTTGGTTTGCTTGGTGCAGCTACAGTGTTCTTTTTAGCAGAGGCAAGAATGAAAACAGGAAATTCAAGTGATGAAGAGATTGGTAATGATTTTCTGATGGGGGTGTGGAATTTCTTGTGGCAAAAAGATGAATCTGGTTATACACACGTGTGACCAGTAAGCAATTCTACTTTCCTGTTTGATGTTTGGTGGCTTTGAAAATTAAAGAGAGGAAAGGAAAGGAAAGTAGAGTTTCAAATTTTTGAACTTCTCTGCTACCCCAAAAGCAAACAAAAAAACTTGTTTTGATTCTTGAAGACCAAGTGTAATTTACAAAAGCTGTTACCTTTAAAGCTATTTCTTTATCTAAACTTTTTCTTGATTCTTGGTGATATATATCACTCTTCTTTTCATTTACACTTGTCTGCTGGTCCTTTTCTTCTGTGTTATTTCTTTCTTGATAAATCTGAAGCCAAAGATAAAAGAAGAACATTTACAATTGTGGCATTGCAGGAAATGCAATTTGGGTGGAAAATTGTGGTTGGATCACTTATTGGATTCTTTGGAGTAGCATTTGGCAGTGTTCGCGGTGTCGGTGCAATGCTTACCTTAATTATTGGGTTTGATGCAAAATCCTCAACTGCAATCTCAAAATGTAAGAAAGTTGAAAAATCTACTTATTATCTGTGTCATCTGTTACTGTTCTTTATGATGTGAAATGGTTGGTGTGCTAAATAGAAACATTATATATAATAGATCAGATTAAGATCACCACGTGGATTCCTGTACTTGATCTTCCTTTCTTTTGTTATTCTTTTCAGTTATGATTACTGGTGCAGCAGCTTCAACAGTTTACTACATTTTGAAGCTAAGGCATCCTACTCTCGATGCCTATCATCGACTATGACTTGGCGCTCTTATTCCAACCTATGTTGGTGATGGGAATCAGCATTGGAGTTGCTTTCAATGTGATCTTTGCAGACTGGATGACTACAATTATGCTTATTATTCTCTTCATAGGTAACGGAGTCTGTCGATTTGTTGGCCATAGATAGAAATTCCAAGCTACGAGAATGATTCGTCCTCGAGACCTTATCCCTCCCTGCTCATCGGTTATCTAGTCTATGTTTGCTACATGGATGACCTTATTGATGTGTAAGGGTTGCTTGCAGAGACATCAACTAAGGCATTCCTGATGGTTAAAAAGGTGGTGTGAGCATTTCCCTAACCTTTATGATTCAGAATAATTTAGCCAAATCCTTATATCTGGCTTGTTTCTGTCTTGCAGGAAGCTGCTAGGCGTAATGCCGGTAAGTTACATGGTGGTTTACTTGGTAATGTTGATTTCCAGGCTGATTTGTTCTTGAATTAGGTGATGGAAGTGAAGAAGTGGAATACAAACCCCTTCCTGGAGGTCCAAGCAATGGCGGAACGGAAACTAACGAGCCCAAGGAGGAAGAGGTGATCGGATAGAGAATGTACACTATTGTGTATAATTTCAATAGTCTTAATTTTCAGGACTTACTTCTGAGAACTTTCTCGCTTCTCAGGTATCGGTTACTGGGAATGTTCACTGGAAGGAATTCGGACTTCTCTCTTCCGTCTGGTTGATAACACTGGCATTGCAGATTGCCAAGGTGAGAATCATTTCCATGCAAGAAATAATGTCTCTGCTTTCATCCATGAACTAGACTAGAAACTGACCAAACTTTATTTTTTCTTTTTTCCTTTTGCTGGAGCACAGAATTACACAACAACCTGTTCAGTGGCATATTGGGTGCTGAACCTATTGCAGGTACGTAACAGGCTGCGGGTGTATAGAATAAAATCACCGGCTTATAATAATTTGGACTTTCTTATCGATTCGACTGTGATTCTTCACCTTGCAGGTGCCTGTGGCTGTTGGGTTTCTTCATTTGAAGCAGTCTGCTTGTATCGAGGTACGAGAAAGATTGCATCCAAGGGGGAGGAGGACACGAATTGGCGAGTGCATCAGCTGGTTCTTTACTGTGCTTGTGGTGTCTTTGCTGGTATTGTTGGTGGGCTACTTGGTTTAGGTGGAGGATTCATTTTAGGACCCCTTTTCCTAGAGTTGGGAGTCCCTCCTCAGGTTTCCGTATTTCATGCTCTCTTGAGAAATTCCTATGACATCCTTCAAGCTCATGAATCGATAGCAGATATGAAATGCTTGAAACTTTCAGGTGTCCGGTGCAACTGCCACCTTTGCTATGACATTTTCTGCATCCATGTCTGTTGTGCAGTATTACCTCCTGAAGCGTTTTCCGGTCCCTTATGGTGAGTTATTTAGCAAATCCATCTCTTTCAAAAGCCAACCCTGTCGACACCAGGTTGACTATGGACGCACGATGAGTTGCAACTGTTTTTACTGTTGCAGCTCTATACTTTGTCGCGGTGGCAACTATTGCTGCATTCGTAGGGCAAGCTCTGGTCAAGAAGCTAATCATTTGGCTAGGGAGAGCATCTATAATCATCTTCATTCTCGCCTTCACGATATTTGTTAGTGCAATATCGTTAGGTATGTATCATTTCAGAATCATGTTTCACTTAGTATCGAAGCTTGAAATGGATTGATCTCATTGTTTCCTTTTTTCTCCAAACAGGTGGGGTTGGTATAGCAAACATGATTGTAAAGATTGCAAACCATGAATACGTGGGATTTGAGGACATCTGTACGACTGTACCTACAAAGCTTGATTAGTCACTGCATTCTGTTGCCTGCAATTGTAATGGTTCTATGTCCATTTTTTAATCCTAGGATTTGTCCTACAGCAGCAAAATCCTAAGAAGTGTAATAAAAGGTCCTTTGGTGTACTAAATTCATTGATATAAAAAATACCAATTCACTGTCATATCATGACATGCTACCTGTGTACAAAGGCAGCTTCATTTCAGCCACTGGACTAGTAAACACTCTCATAAGACCTATCCTTTCAATAACAATGCAAGCTTTGCTGTAGTTATAACTCTGAAAACAGTGTTTTAACCATTTTGACCAGCTTTTGCTTTTCTACCTGTGGTGAATATCTTCTTCATATTCCTATTCTACAATTTCTGTCTATAGTTCATCTTTTGTGACTTCTTTGGCTTTCAGATGATTGTTGATGGCTACTGCCAAGTCCTTTGCGCTGGACTTTGTTGAAAGCTTGATCTGCAGGGGTATTAATCATTGATCAGATTCCCATAAACTACATACAACAGAAAAGCGTAACGATTGACATGGAACAAACATATCTCGAAATGATTTACCGGATTTGCTTTATCTTCTGCTGGGTAAAATAAGAGCGTAGGATAGTCATTCACCTGCAAAAAAGTAAATGTTTCTCATTAATGAAATTGTACCAACTTAGGCTCAGGAGAAAATAGAGTTTTAGCTCTCGTGGCCCAAACTTCATTAAGCAGAAATAATGATCATCGTATATGTAGCTATTAAACGAACAAACAACTGCGATGCAAGTGAACGCATGCCACAATCCATTTAGCGAACAGTAAAACTGACACCCTTTGTTGGTTACATACTAGAACTTGTTCAATGAATTTCAAAGTTCAATTTTAATGAAATGAAATATTCAAATAAATAGGACTGAAGTTTGAGAAGAATGAAATGGTTTACCTGCAGTTTTGGGTGTTCATTTGCAGAATGATCAATCCTTGCAATAACTAAAGAGCCCAAGCCTTTAAAATGCTTAGCCAGCTTCTCAACCTGCTTAGTTGTTGTATCGCAGTGCATGCACCATGGAGTGTATACCTGTTACTCTTAACATGTCAGGTAAATTGCAACAGAATTGAGGATAATTTCACTTCTAGCAAATACTCATCTTTAGGAGGAGTGTGGTATTTTTTTTACAAGGTTATGTGGTGTATCGTCTGGAAAGATGCACCTCATTTGGTGCTTACTATAACTCGATGAAATTATTGATTCGGTATTTTTCAGAAAGCCACTTTCTTGAAATTGTAAATAGATAATATGTAAAGACTCCTCCTTATAGTGACACAACATATAGACCAATCAGCAAGGAATGTGACACTTTTCAAATGTATTCCTTTTTCACTATATAAGCAAAGCTTGCTTAGGCATGCACATGGCAGCTCATCGAAAGCAAGAATGCGAATTCATTTTCCAGACAAATTGGCAGAGAAGCAACGTGAGATAGTCAACATACTGTAGGAAAAAGTTAAGCTTACCTCTAGAAGAACATTCTTGGGACTGCTCAAAACCAGGTCATCAAAGGTCTTTCCTACAATGATCAGGACACTTGCGTTTGTGTTTTTCTGCAATTTCCAAAATTACAAGGGTGATAAAGTACATAGATATTAACACAAACTAGTCTAAAACTCGTGCGTTGCGCGATTTATATTATAAACAATTATTCATACGATATATGTTAAACAATACTCATTAATTCTGCATAACATGTACAGTAATATTTTACGTAATACATAATTATTTTGACAATTAAACACTAATAAATTGAAACTAAAATAATAAAAATGCAACTAACCTTGATTTGCATAAATATCACTATCAACACTTGTCGACACCTCCAATTGTTTTTGTAAATAAAATGAACAATTTGCAAGCACTTATATAGAGGCATGCAACCTTTCAAATTCCATAATAAATTGTATTAAATTAAATAGATTAATTATGCATATTAAATTAAATTAATAGTGCAAGTGAAAAGTTCTAAAGTTATATATCATAAATTGTATTAAAATTAATAAATAAATATATAATCTAATTGAGCACACCAAGTTTTGATGTTATCTAATGCATTAATTGAGTGAAAAATAATAGCATAAAAATATTAAATAAATAGAATTAAAAATCATTATATGCCACATGTCAACATATTATGAATTTAAAAATGACAAATGGCATAATAGGAGGAATTCATGGATCTTGGGTGGCTTCCTCTTAAGCCTCCATACAAACTTTCACCACATAGCTTTTATATTTATATATATATATATATATAGGTAGATATAGATATAGATTGATATTACCTGAAATTCAGCCTAAAATAGTTCGTGCAGGAACAACAAATAAAAGCATCGTGTTTCACAAAGAACAAAATGGGCCATAAAAGTGCACTTGATGGACATTGTGATTTTACTTTATGTGAGGAACCGAGGATCGCATTTTCAATCAATCCTGGTGTGCTGTAATGGTATTGTTGAAATTCAAATATTGATCAGAACTATTTAGGCAATTATATATTTCAAGATTTGACAGATGATTAGAACAGCAAAATGCATGTGACCCTTATGGAAGCAACCATCAAAAGTTATTTCTATGCAAAAGACAGCATGGACGTGCCAAAAAGCAAGAACATTTTCCTGTATAAGGGAACTGATTAAGCAGCCCCTGAAGTTACCAACCCTGACAATGTATCAAATCCAAATCCTAGCCTCCATCTAGGTCTGCAGTTGCCTAATAATTTCACAGTAAATTAGAAAAACTTACGCTATCAGGTATTGGTTGTGATTTGAAGTAAGAAGATAGACTACCACGCAGAAGCCCTGAGCAGAATTCCTACACAAGCAAAATATCATATTAACTAAAGCAGTTATTCTTGCCAAATGAAATAGTAATAGTGATAACAATAAAGCCAATATAACCTCCAAGTAGCTGGGAGTTGGATCAGACTCTAGCAAGTACTTCGACAAAACTTTGTTATCATAAGCAGTCACCTGTAAAGCAGAAGCATGTTTCGTAAATTTAGGGCATCAGGTAGTTGAAATTTTAGGTAAAAAATATTCTCCAACTAACCACAGTGTTCTCTGAATCTTCAAGGCCAAACATAGTTAAGAAGGGCTTCGCTAGGTTTTCATCAGCAATGTCTACCGATATGAACATTATCTGCATATAGGGAAGTATTAGAACAGAAGACTTGAAAAACAAGATAAATTACTATGACCAGATCAGTCTACCGCAGTACCTTGGATTTGAACTTCCTGGCAACCTCTTGGAGAATCTCGAGGAGACTTTTGAGATCATCAGCTGCAGCAAAGACAAAAACCTGCAACAAAAGAAACTCATTACAACTTCATCGCATTGTTTTAATGAATAGATCACTAGAGCCAGAAAAAAGTGAACCAGGTGAACAGAATTTGGAACAGATGAAGCAAACAACACCTACCAGACAAGTAGAATTTGTTTGCAGACAAAGTTCCTCAAATTTTACGACACATGGGTCATGAAAATAGAAAATCAAAAGATACTGCTTCTAGGAAGGCAGAAACATAGGCAGACTAACAGGCAGCCACATTTAATTGGCGTAAGCTCTATATGGTTTAACTCCATATCACACTGATCAGATATGCAGGTTAGTTATTTGAAATAATAGTAAAACATACTAAACTGAATAGTTCCCCATATCCGTGACAAAGTAAACTGTAACTCTTCAGGACTCTTGCCCTCATCTTAGCTTATATTTTATTTTCTCTAATTCATTCTATGACCATTTATATAGAAAATTCAGCAGAAAAATATATCAGAATTTTAAAAATGAAATGAAGAGGTAGCATACAAGGCAAAAATAATTTTGAACATTATGCAGAGAGTCAGCGGCCTTTAGGTGTTTATGTGATGCGAGTTAATATATATCCAGAAAAACAAGCAATCAGTTAAGTTGGAAGAAACAGTCACCTGAAGTTTAATAGGACTTGCATAAACTCTGCCAGAATTTAGTTCAGTTAACCTGGTCACCAGTGGAAATTTGTTGTAGTCCAAAAACTCCAATATTTTATCCTTCTCAAAACTCCCTTCTGCAGAGCAAATATTTCACCATTCATTAGATGGTAATATCTGGCCAACTTGCAATAGTTTCAGGAGACTTGAAAATATCCGAAGAGCAGAATGACTAGCATAGCAAAGTACCAGCTAAAAACTCACCATATTCAGTATATCTTTCGGGTTCACCTTTAACAATTCCAATGAACGGTTTAGTAGTTTTGATATCAGGGAAGAGAATCTTAGCAACCCTGATGTCACTCACTTCAACAAACTGGATTTCATTGTCAGAGGTCGCCGCCTTTACAAATTCTTCATAATCTAGTCCCTGAGAAAAAATCATTATGTTTGTAAATGAATGCACAAAATCGATCAAGGAAAACTTGATCGATTCTACGATGCACAAACTTAGCCCACAAAAAAATTATGTTTATATTTGTCAACAACTGTACAAAAATTGAATGCACGTGACAGTCACTCTCATTCCATTTACACAAGTTAATGCTATACATGATGATCATCTGACAAATAGTTAGAAATCAGATTCAAACCTAACCAAGCTTCATCATAGAAGAAACATCCTACACACAGCAATGTGCCACACACTAGGAACCTCAAAGTTAGACAGCAAAGCAGACTTCAATGCCATGAAACAACATTTACATCAGTCGTGGTTGCATCTCCACAGTCCTTATAGTCGTAGAAGTGTTTAGAGCAGTGGATTGGTGCGCATATATATTTTCTTTCATTTTGTTTTCGAGAGATGGAAACAATAAAGATAGTGCATGACGCATGTGGCTAAAATTCTATATCATGGTCAAGATTCCCCCTTCCACCAAGAAATAGTGTATGTACTTTTTCTAAGCAGCATCATACAAGTTTTATAATTACTCATCTAACTTCCAGTTGAAGAACATTTGCATTGGTAAGCTAGTAACACTCAAAAGTGACTATTCTTAAACCAGTCAAGCTCATTAGTGCTAACTGCCAGGTTATTAACCAAGACTTCATATCAAAAGTTAGATAAGAGGGTGCAATATCAGCAGGCCACTCACAATAGTAACAATCAACAATCAAAAAGCATTAATTGAATCACTTTGTCTCAAACCCACAATAGGGCTACACCCATGAAAAAATCTCCATGCGAGTAATGGAAATCATTAAAGCATACTCTGAGGCCAGCAAACACTCATAATTTAGTTCAAACATACATACCTCAAATGTCTCAAACAGGCCGAGAACAAATACATTATACTTCTTAAGAAAATCCTCAGCCTCAGCAGTGGAGCTTAACCTAACAATTGGATGACCAGTCTTCTTCCTAGCCCAGAGCAAGATATCATCCCTGATCAAAAGTCAACCCCACGGAAAACAATTAAAAAGATGAGAGATAAATGAGAACAATATAAAGATCCAATCAACACTAATCTCACACATAATAGCATATTACTAACACAACTCCATTCATTACACCTGCAAACAACAACTAATTAGCATAAGATCACTAAATCCCAGCTTTAAAGGATACTACATCAGCATTAACTTTACTGTAAATTCTCCAAAAAATAAAAAATCAACTACCACTGGACTAATTAGCACACAACAGCTAATTACAATACAGGATGACAATAACACCTGAAATCCTGCCATTTAAAGTGGAACTCTCAATATATCATTTGACATTGAAAGAACAAAAAAAGAAAAAAAGACAATTCCATGGCTTACCCTGTAAATCCGCCAGTGTAAGCATGAGAGCTGCCATTGACAAAAAGAATCAAAGTAGGGAACCCTTTGATCCCAAGACGCGACGCAACTTTGGGATACCTATCGCCATCAATTTTCGTCATCAACACTCCACTCCCTAACTCCTTAAGCTTAGTAGCTGCCTCAGCAAATTGGGGCATAAGCTCAGCACTTCTTGCACACCAAGGTGCATACCCAAGAACAATAACAAACTCATTATCATTAATAACTCTCTCAGCACTATCAGTGTTCAACTCAAGCACTATCCTTTGTGCTTTAGAAACCAATTCAGCTTCCTTTAGAACCTCTCCCTGCTGCAGTGGATGATCCTGTCCTTCTTGCTCATCTATGGCCAGCAACTCATCTAAATCATCATCATTGCCGGTTTCAGGAAGTGGTTCAGTGGAGGCAGTGATGAAGATTGTGAATTTAAGGAGCAATAGGATTGTGAAGGCGAAAAGTATGAATCTTGAAGTGGGTTTTGCAGGAAACATCGGACTTTTGGGTTTATCTTCTTCTTCTTTTTCGGTGTTTTAAGGGTTTTGTGTGGGATTTGAGTGAGATGCTGTGGCTGGAGGGGTTTAAATCTGGAGATCTTCCTTAATTAGCGGGGATCAAAGGTAAAGTTAAGGAAGAAATGGAAGTGTGGAAACTGGATAGTGTTTGTCGAAAAAATAACAGAAATTTGATTAGGACAGCCCTATTTATAAAATCTGTATAAAAAAATTAAAAGGTTTAAAAAACATTTTTTTCCTATGACAATAGGACTACTAAATATTTTACCTCACAAAAAAAAGGAGCATAATCTAATAATAGTATGTTACTTTGTTTATAATTTATGATTAAAAAATAATATTTGCAAAAAACTAATAGCAAATACTTTGCATTTTTTCTTTTTTTATGGAGATCATCTGATAATCCGGTCATTATATTGGATGCCGACTATTTCGAATTCGTCACAAATTTTAATACAATTGCATATACATTATTCGAATTTGAGACTTTTAATTAAGTTAAAATAACTCTTTACCAATTGATCTACGTGCTCCTGGTTACCTTGCACTTTTTTTAAACTTCATAAATAAAAGTTTTTTTTTCTATTAAAAATAAAAAGTTACTTTTTCATTTTTTTTTACTTTTACTACGGAGTATAAAAAATTTGTTTCACTCATTGAAAAATTTAAAACTACTAATTAAGCAATATTTCTTTCCCCAAAATGGAAAATAATTGCTTCTATTCTTGTCATTGACAACTGCATCTTTCCAATTGTGTAATATGGGAAAATCAGAACACGCTGGTTATTGTTGGCGTTTTACTTTTCTGCTGAAAATGATGATAAGTTTTTAAGCATTTGTAAGCAAGTTCTTGTCATATGGATATAGATTTTGCCCTGGTAGCTTCCACACGCTTGATGGCGCCGCAATCCATTCGCCTAACCCATGTCTTTCTTGTGCTCATCGAAATATCGGTCGGATCATAATGGTAAAAAACCCATCCACTTATTCCTTCATGCACCATGCTATTTGGCCACTCTAAAGTTCCTTTGGCAACAAGATTTTAATAGGAGGGGAAGAAGTACCGCGTGAAAATTACTTTTGAAAAAAATAGTAGGTTGTTTGATAAATATTTATTAAAAGTGTTGTGAAATACTGAAAACAGTTTATGATGTTTGATAACAACTGTGGTTAAAATGTAAAATGATCATATAGGGTATATCATTTCAAGCATTATTATTTATATTTGTTAAGCACCTATATAGGTTAATTTAATTTATCCATTTATTTATACAATGAAAATAACATTCTTAAATATCATTTTTATCATTTTTATCATTGCTCAATATTTATTGTACTTATTTTAATATTTTTAATTTTTAATTATTTATTTTAGTAGAAAAAATAATAATACTTCATTAGAAGAAAAAAGAAATTAAATATTGAGCTTTTATGAAAGTTTTACATATATAAATCACAACTACTTATTCACCATTAAGCTACTAGCTATTAAGTTACGAACTATATTCATAGGAAAAAATTGACTATTGTTTCCTTCGCTCTGCATACGTCTTTCACCCATATGCACCGCACCTTGTGAAACCCCCTCCGTATCCGGAAAAATATCATCTAGCACAACATCAGGATTCTCATCCAATCATGTAAAAGCAGGATCATTTAGGCTGCATTTCACAACGGAAAATTTTCTATTTTTAGAAAACACTAAAAAAAAATCTGAAAATGGAAATTTTTTCGTTGCTACTGTACGTTTTCTGTTTTCCAGCTTTCATTTTCCAGCCTTAGAAAACTCGAAATTGTATTCACCTAACAACTATTTCTTATTTTTTTGAAAAACAAAAACTACTATTTTTGTTAAATCAATTTGATTTTAATTAAAAAATAATGCTAATGTTTTTTATTTATTTTAAGATTAATAAACTAAATAATAGCCAATTTTAAGTTTGTTAAAGATCAAATATAAATATGCTAAATGTATTCATGTCTAAATTCAAAAGAACAAGCCATCTAGGGGTTGTTTCATTTTGGAAAAAAATCAGAAAATTTTGGAATACGTTTTCACAGCAACATTTTCCAAAATGGAAAATTTTCAGCAAATTTTCCAGTTTTTCAGAATTAACACTACAAATTTAAAAAATTCTGGAAACACCATATTTGAAGTTTTCCAAATTTTCCACACACAAAAATTCCATATTGTTAATTTAAAAAAGAAACAATGTTATTTTAGACATGTCTACCCTTGTAATTTTGATATGTTAAAGATCAAATATAAATATAATAATTCCGTTCATGAAAATAAAATACATATAAAATAGTCTTGAATTATTTGTTCATGACGTGAATACTACAAATTTGAACATTCAAAACATACTTAATTTAACTTGTTACTTCTTCATATTCTAACAATTACTCCCTCTGGTCTCCAAACAATGACTTTTACTGTTTGGACACGCACTTCGAGGTCGCCGAATGACTCACTATTTGACTCCAAAAAATTTCGTACTTTTTTTCAAATGTACGTTAATACTTAACGTACGTCCGATAAAAAAATTGGGGCAAAATTGTCTCAAATAATGAATCATTCGGCCTCCTTGATATGCGTGTCCAAATAGTAAAAGACATTCTTTGGAGACCAGAGGGAGTATTATAATTAGCCCATAATTGAACTGCAATATCTTCTCTAACCGCATTCATTAGTTGTTGTTGGGACATATCTGGTTGAATGGGTCATTTTTCAACATGAAAAACATTTGCCACACATCTTTAGGGCATTCACAGTGATTAAACTTAATTGGTAGGTGACTTCTGTATAGTCTAACAAATCTGAAAATTAACGATATTTTTGTCGCAGTCGATTGTATTTGCCTAACAACTTGACTGATCCAAATTATTCACCGGTAGCTAAGTATAAATCGTTATCCATGTCTTGCCAATCCGTAGCTTTAAAACTAAGAGTACCATTTTGATCTACCTTAACTCTCTCGTACAATATTGATAAAAATTTCTCTTCAGTTGCATCGGACCATTTACCATCATCTTCTCTATCATTTCTTCTTCCCATCTAAATCATCAATCATTATAACTTAAGAGGTGACATTCATCGTAAATCCATGGCAAATATTACCAATTATCATCATTTTCAAAAGCCTTCAACCAATTGCTGATGGAGGTGGGCGGCGATGGCGGAGACGGCGACGGATGAAGTTGAGAATGTGTGTGCGTGCAAGTGTAGAGAATAGGGATGTGCGGGGTGTGCAGGTGTAAAGAGGTTTTAAGAATAGGGTGTAAAGAAAGGACAGTTTTTTTTTTAAATTTTTTAATGTATGGTATACTGAATTATCGACCGAACTAATATTAATGCTTGTAATTCCAATGTTCCAAGATTATATTTTTACTTATTTAGTATTTATTAAACTAATGTTTGTATGTAAATCGATATTACCGTAATACCGTACCGAAATTATTGGAAGTATTGGTTAATTAATTTTTCAATAAATTTTGATATAATTTTACTCTTATGAATTTAATTAGGAGTATTGGTTAGTTAAAATAATTAGAACATTGGAATCAATTTACTAGGATTAATTTTAGATAAATATCAATTATGAAGTATTTTTAGCACAATTGTTTCAATCTACATATTAATTATCAAAATTACGAGGATAGACATGTCTAAAATAA
>NBIL01029345.1:0-10297 GCA_002752925.1 Viola pubescens var. scabriuscula
TAATCACACAAGGAAATTATTAGTTGATCAAGCTCCTAATTACCCCAAGTGAAAATATAATTAAAATGACAAGCAATTAAATATGACAGCAAGAATATGTTAAGCGCATTTAGGCCTCGAATCTACCCCATGCAGCCCTTGAATTACCTTTGCTAAGAACTAAAGATTTAGCTACTCATGCTTTAAGATAAATAAATCATAAATATAAAACTCATAATAAGTAAAGAAGCAGATTTAAGGGAAGAAAACTTGATTACTAAAGGCCAGAGCAAGGCTCCGGTTTGTTACAAAAAATGCTTCAAGCCCGGCGGCTAAGGAGAAGGATGCTAACAAGAACTAGAGAGATAAACTAAGAGAAATATCTAAGAGTACGTGTAAAATAGTCTCCATGCTACTGCCCTAGAAGTCCTATTTAACCTAAAAATTACAAGTACAAAATATCTTTTAGCTCAACTAGGGGACAAAATCCATTTAAGGAAAGCCTTACACAAAGCAAACATGCTCCTTAAAGCAAAAAGCAGAAAAGCACAAAGCTGGTGCAGAAGTCTGGTTTGCCCAACTTTGGTAGATCGGGAGTAGGCCTTGGCAGACTCAAGGGCTGACTTTGGAGAGAGAGAGATAAACTCTGGGATTTGTGCAGAACTCTCTGAAAGGTGTCTGAGGGGACACGTGGAAATGCCACTCTTTACTCTTCGGGGTCTCGAATAAGGAATCCTTGTTGGGACCTTGAAGGCTATCTTGGTGTCAGGACCTCGACTTTGGTCTTGAAGCTCGAATTTGCACAAAATGCCCCTAAAACTTATGTTTTCGCATAAACTCCCTTTCTAGGCTTAGATCTGCAATAAAGATGAAAACAATGGAATACTAGCAGAATCGTGCCCTAAATCAATGGGATAATAGAGGGGAAATCACGCTAAAACACATGTTATCAGCGTTCAACCCAATCCCGCCAAAATAAAAGCCATACATGACATGGTATCCCCAAGGAGTGTTATCGAGGTCCAATGACTTACCGACAGGGTCATTGCTCTGAGCCATTTCGTTTCCAAACTAGGCGAGCGATGTCTCCCGTTCTTCAAAATCATCAAAAACAAGGCCCTGTTCGGATGGACGAACGACTGTGAAAAAGCTTTCTCCGGCATAAAGGAATATCTCTCCTCTGATTTATTGTTAACACGGCCAGAACTCAGAGATACCCTCTTCCTATACTTGGGGGTAGTAGAAGAAGTCATAAGCGCTGTTTTAGTACGAGACGACAACAGTATCCACAAACCAGTCTATTTCATCAGTCGAGTGTTAAAGGATGCAGAATTACGATATTGTCGTATTGAGAAAGTCGCCTTTGGCCTCATACAAGCAACCAGAAATGGAGGAGTTGCAATTAGAAATCCGCAGCGATTCAAAACTAATTGTAGATCAAATCAATGGGCTGGCCCAAGCCAAGGATCCCACCATGATCCGATATCTTGAGACCGTAAAACAACTATTAACGGAGGTCACCGGTAGAGGAATCCACGTCTCAGTTACCAACATACCCAGAGAGGAAAACTTAGAGGCGGACGAAATCGCCAAACTAGCCGCAGACCCAGACGCTATTATCCCGAAAGATATCTTGATCGAAGAAATACATACACCATCATTCATGGAAGAACAACTTGCCTTATGCATCGAAGATGCAGCCAACGATTGGCAGACGCCAATAATCAACTACTTAAGACACAAAACGTTAGCCACCGATCCCGCAGAAAAGATGAAGGTTCTCAAACAGGCTGGAAAGTGTTCAATGTACGATGGGGAGCTAATTTGCCGATGTTTCACACACCCAGCCTCCAAGTGTATATCGGCAGAGGACGGTCTCTACACTCTCCGGGAAATCCACGAAGGTATCTGCGGAATGCATATTTCCGGAGGAACAATGGCTGCACAAGTCCTTCGTGCTGGGTTTTATTGGCCCACCATTCGGAGAGATAGTGATACATTCGTCAGAACTTGCAGAAGTTGTCAACAATTCGCAAAAATACCTAGGCAACCGTCTACGGCAGTCTCTCCGGTAGTCAGCCCATGTCCCTTCGCACAGTGGGGAATCGATATTGTCGGGCCCTTTCCAACAGCTCGATGTCAGCTCAAGTTTGTTATCGTCGCAGTAGACTACTTCACCAAATGGGTAGAAGCAGAAGCTGTACCCAAAATCACAGCGGAAAAGACTTGGCAATTCTTCAAAAACCAAGTCATCTTACGGTTTGGCATTCCCCAAATCCTTGTGAGTGATAACGGCACACAGTTCACCAGCACCTACTTCCGGGAAAATTGCGTAGAGTTAGCCATTGAATAAAGATTCTCCTCGGTAGCCCACCCTCAAACAAACGGCCAAACGGAAGTCACCAACAGAACCATCCTGAGTGGCATCAAGAAAAATCTAGAAGGAGCTCGCAACAAATGGGCGGAAGAATTACCATACGTCATGTGGGCCTACAGAATGACAACTAAAGCCAGTACAGGAGAAACCACCTTTGCAATGGCTTACGACACTGAAACAGTCACCCCAGTCAAAATAGGAGCTCTCAGCCTCCGTATCGAATACTTCAACGAAGAACAGAATGAAGATAGGCTGCGAGAACAACTTGACCTACTACCAGAGTTATAAGAACAAGCAGTGCTGAAAATGGCGATCTATAAACACAAGATGGCTAAATACCATAACCGACGTGTCAAAAGCCGGCTCCTAAAAACAGACGACCTGGTACTCCGGAACTAAGTCCCAACTGGGACGGACCTTACCGGGTCACAAGGGTCATCCGAAAAGGAGCGTACCACATAGAAGAAATGAATGGCACCCCCCTACCCAACTCTTGGAATATCACCAACCTAAAGTTATATCATTCCAGAGCGGATGTATTGTTCGCAAAATCTAAATAAATAAACAAACACTGTGGACGTAAGCCTTACAAAGCCGAACCACGTTAAAAAAACATACAAGTGTTTATTTTCTACTTACAACTCATACAAATCAAAAAACGCACCAAGCCTCGTAAACACCAAGTGTCAATAAAACCACACCACAAGTTACACAAAACATCACTACACGAGCTAACGGAATATATCAAGTAACGGACCCCTTTCAAAAGTATCCGATAAAACCCCTTAAAATTCATGAAAAATCCATTTCCTTAACGGTGGAGCTTTCTCGTTAAGGACGAAACATCAAAATGCCACGAAACATCAAAATTCCATGACGGTGGAGACTGCCTTCTTAAAGTTACCGGGTTATGAGAGACGTCGCCCTTTGGCTTAAACATACGTGCATAACTCATGAAGACCCGCCTTTAATCGAATGGTGAGTAAAACCTTGAAATTCCATAAAATTCCATCTCCTTAACGGTGGAGCTTTCCTGTTAAGGGCGAACCATTGAAATTCCATAAAATTCCATCTCCTTAACGGTGGAGCTTTCCTGTTAAGGATGAACCATTAAAATTCCACGAAACATCAATCTCCTTAACGGTGGAGCTTTCCCGTTAAGGACGAACCATTGAAATCCCATAAAATTCCATCTACTTAACGGTGGAGATTTCCCGTTAAGGACGAACCATTGAAATTCCATAAAATTCCATCTCCTTAACGGTGGAGCTTTCCCGTTAAGGACGAACCGTTGAAATTCCATAAAATTTCATCTCCTTAACGGTGGAGCTTTCCCGTTAAGGACGAACCGTTGAAATTTCATAAAATTCCATCTCCTTAACAATGGAGCTTTCCCATTAAAGAGGAACCATTGAAATTCCATAAACTTCCATCTCTTTAACGGTGGAGCTTTCCCATTAAGGAGGAATCGTTGAAATTCCATAAAATTCCATCTCTTTAACGGTGGAGCTTTCCCGTTTAGGACGAACCATTGAAATTCTATGAAACATCAATCTCTTTAACGGTGGAGCTTTCCCGTTAAGGGCGAACCATTGAAATTTCATAAAATTCCATCTCCTTAACGGTGGAGCTTTCCCGTTAAGGACGAACCATTGAAATTCCATAAAAATTCCATCTCCTCCACGGTGGAGCTTTCCCGTTAAGGACGAACCATTGAAATTCCACGAAACATCAATCTCCTTAACGGTGGAGCTTTCCCGTTAAGGGCGACCCATTGAAATCCCATAAAATTCCATCTCCTTAACGTTGGAGCTTTCCCGTTAAGGACAAACCGTTGAAATCCCATAAATTTCCATCTCCTTAAAGGTGGAGCTTTCCCTTTAAGGACGAACCGTTGAAATTCCATAAAATTCCATCTCCTTAACGGTGGAGCTTTCCCGTTAAGGACGAACCATTGAAATTCCATGAAACATCCATCTCTTTAACGTTGGAGCTTTCCCGTTAAGGACGAACCATTGAAATTCCATAAAATTCCTTCTCCTTAACGGTGGAGCTTTCCCGTTAAGGACGAACCATTGAAATTCCACGAAACATCCATCTCCTTCACGGTGGAGCTTTACCGTTAAGGACGAACCATTGAAATTCCATAAAATTCCATCTCTTTAACGGTGGAGCTTTCCCATTAAGGACGAACCGTTAAAACTCTATAAAATTCCATCTCCTTAACGGTGGAGCTTTCCCATTAAGGACGAACGTCACGAACTGTTAAAATTCCATGAATCCCATTAAACGAAATCAGACAATGGAATTTGGGAAAATAAGGCAAACCGGCCATCAAATAACAAATACTAAAGTCATCTCTTTATCATTCATCCGAAAAACATAACTAAAACAATGCGCTTTATTACGAAACACTTATTCCACTAAAACAATGTGTAGATATCAGATTATTGCAAAACACCAGTCATATATATTATTTACCAAGTCCTTTCAAATGTCACAATTATTCCACAAAATCCGAAGAATACATAATAATACAAATACATATCATGGAAAAGGAACGTTACATCCACCAAAATGATTACAACAACGAAAAGAAAAACCTATCTATCTCCTCCGAAACTTCATATCATCTCCAGCGAAACTTCACAGCATCTTCACGCAAAGAATACAGAAACTTCCCCAACTAAAGAACTGTTGGTGATATGCCCAGAAGATAAGCACAGAGTCCCTCAAAACCCTTCAAAGGCAATGTAAAACTCGGAGCCTCATCGAAAAGAAATGAATCAAATGGGCACGGTCAATAACCGAGATAGAGTAATATCGGAGCTTGCCCGTTTGTATCACATGTCGAATTTGGGTGAGGCCAGATATACAAGCAGAAGAACAACTCAGCACACGACAAGGCATCACCATCATTCGAAGGAGCTCATCAGGAAAGTGGGCTCGAGCAATCAAAACACCCCACCCCCCGATACACCCAATAACGAATGATGGCCCACATAAAAGCCCATCAAGCACCGAAAAAGTGGTAACCTGTGCCAACCAAGATGCGGAGCCCATCATGTGGTTTATCCACTATATAGGATATTACGATATCATCACAACACCCCGCCTCACCTCCCTCTTTAAGGTCAGGATTCCGAGTAGAGTTGTCCCATGGGTTTCCCTAGCGCAAGCAACCAACGCCCCACACGCAGACAATCTGTCTATCCGACCCACGTAATGTGAGCTATCAGAACTTTTGTCCTGACTAATGTGAGCTATCGGAACTCCCTTCACTAAAATCCCTCTCATTTCACCCAAGAGCCCACCAAGATGCCTGAACAGATACCTATGGAACCCCTCTCGCTGTCCCAACAGACCCCAAGTTGAAAACAGAACACTTTGATCTCTCTCTAGGCCCTAGCACGGTCCTAACACTCTCTTTAGCATTTTCTTTCTCTCTCTAAAAATACCTGTGAATTTTTTGCCAAAAAGAGCAAAGTACGTTGAGGTATTTATACTCGCAAAAGTCGGTGCGGGTGGTCAGCAACATAAATTCAAATACCTAGGGAAGGAACAAAACAACAGTGCAAACCTCGAGAATCAATAAAAACACTGGAGTACCTAGGGAAAAGGAGTAGCGATGGGCTCTAGGAAAGGCCAACTAGCAACATAGAATTCCCCATCCCAAGACCGTAAGATTAAAAGAAAACAAATATCAGGTCGGCTTACTGGATAAATCTCAGATAAAATCTACAACCATCACACGTTGAATGGATAAACTCCTCATGATATCCCATCCCAGCAACATCACCTACATTGTTCCGATACCTCTCAAAAACACTAAGGAAATATATATCCCGAAAACCAACAAACAACCGAAAACAACACATGCATCCAACGAAACCAAAGTAACATAACCCCAAAAAATGGAACCAATGTTAAATATACCACAAACACCAAAATATGTTCCGAAAAATAACAAAATCATCACATCCAAAAAACATAAAAAATCACCTAAAATCGAAAACATAAATTTATCTACTCTACCCTATCGGCAACATTCTCGCCAGCTATGGCCAAAGGTTCTGTAACAGAAGAGGGAGAACTAGGAGGAGTCTCTTTGTCGACATCCTTCAAATAGGTATCCATAAAAGGGTAAAGTTTCTCCTCATCGACCATCTCCTCACCATAACAATCGGAGAGAGCATTCATAACCGCAATGATAGTTTTCTGTTTTCGCCTCTCGACCAGCGCAGGAAACCCTTCTATCTCACGATTATTATTAACAAGGAGTTGAGCCAAACGATCATTCTCTGTCGAAAGCTCCACTTCCCTTTTTTGGAAATCTTTCTTTTGCTCCAAGAACTCGGCCTCCTTCTTCCGGAAACTCTCCCTCTCCCTTTCCAGATCCGCGTTAAGTGCCCTGATAGTAACATCCTTTTCATGAGATAAATCCCTCTCCTTTTCTATCTCCTCCTCATAACCCGCCTGCAGGTGTTGAAACCTACAAAACGTTGAAAATAAATCTACCTGGAGATGAACAGCTCGGTCACCGATAGGAATTTTAGTATCGGTGGAAAGATCCACCATCTTAGATAAAATCTGCACTGACCGAGGATCTTCAACAAATGGCTCCGATATCCTCATAGCACGTAAGCCCTGGGAACCAAACTCCCGCATATCCACCCGATGCGTCACCTCTCCGTCAAGACCTCGAGCTGAAAGTACCACAGTCATATCACCCGAACTAGAACCATCTATGCCTAGAAACACCGAAGAAGAGGAACTCTTAGGAATAAAAAATAGTTCCACAGGCTCAGACACCAATCGAGAGATAGGATCCAACGAGGCCCCTCCAAGAGGCATCCCACTCGACAGACCAAAAATAGTTGGATCCATATCGGGGTACGACATTAATGCAGACCCACCCCTAGAAGAGAAAGCAATAGACACAAGATTCGGAGAGAGAGCCTCTTGCACCGATACCACCCCAGTCGGGATACCATTTACCATTGTTAGTGCTTCGGGCATTTCAGCGATGGTTGGGAGGACGCCACTCAAGGAATCAACCTTTCTCTTCTTATCCCTAATCGATAGAGCTTTCACAAAAGTATCACCCATATCGCCTGTCAAGGGAGAAACAGACGCGTGAGAACCCGATAACCTTCGCTCACTATCAGACGGGCCCTCTCTGATTTGCAGGGGAGGCAAGACCACCGATTTGTTCTTTCTTTTCCTCTTGGAGGAAGATTTGGGAGACGATCCGACAACTTCCTCCACCACAACACCCGAAGCCCGATTCTTCTTCTCACATTGCCTTATAAGTGCTTCCGGCAGCCAGTCTTCGGCGAGATCTACGAAATACAACGAAACATCAGAGTTAGAGGAGAAGTCAACAAGATAAATAGTGATAATACACTTACCAAATTTACATTCCGATGAGGGAATGCCGATAGCTAGGTCGCGAACGATAAAGGGAGTTTTCACGAGTAATAAATTTTCAACCTAAGCCATGGAAGCCTCCGATAACCCATGAGGTTTCCTCCAATCCCTCTCAAAAACACGTTTGTTAAAACCAGACCTCCATATAGCTTTCGGGAAATTTGCCACGAAAAACCTATCCTTCCAATGTTTAATAGAAGACTCATATTCTTGGAAGTTTCGAATAAAGGGAGCACCATTTCGTCTAAACCATGAGGCAAAAATGTAACCATACTCCTCCGACAGAACAACTGAAAAAACCACTTAAACAACCTTAATGAAGGGGGAGAGACATCGTTCAGTCGATAGATTTCAAGGAACGCATAAATAGAGCACCAAGCGTGGGGAGTTAGCTGAGTCGCGTCCAGATTCAAATCATTCAGGATATCGGATACTAACCCAGGGAGGGGAAATCTAAACCCGTAAGCAAACATCTTCGTATACATGATACGCTTAGTCTCCTTTAACCTTATTGGCCCGACTGAACCATCTAACCGCTGCTCCGGTTTTACCACCCCAATGACAACTCCTTCCGGAAACTCCGCGCCATAACTAACCAGAGCCTCCGCGACTGCCGCATCGGTGGTTAGCACAGAAGGGGTTTTCTCCATTTTCTCCTCACCCTTGCCCTTACCCTTAGACCTCCTTGAAGAAGTAGCACGAGGCATATCGAAAGCAATAAAAGGAAAACAACGAGCCAGCTTAGAGAGAGGGTCATAACAAATACCTGACAGATATGACGGCCGAACCAAACCAACGAACGGAGACTAATCGAAGCTTCACGAGGAAAGAAAGACGGCGAAATAAGAAAAACAGGGAAGACAGCGAGAGTGCGAAAAATATAAAAGAAAAAGACAAACCCACGAAGGATATATGTACCACTAACCCCAAACTCATCGCTGTCAAAAGTAACCTATCATAAGACACCATTCGACCCACGAACCAGTACCAAACAGACACGTAGATAGACTTTTCGTATAACCAGACTCTTCAAAAAATAAGCGGTTTTCACGAAACCCTAGAATGATTTCCCAAACGTTCCCAAAATGCTTCCCTAAAATCTGTACACAACCTACGAGGCAACACAGTCATCAACAGTCGTAGGAAAGAGACAAACCACGAAGCGCCACGTCCAAAGGACAAGACGCAAGATAAAAGTCATACCTGACAAGCATTTAATGTGAGATCCTCCGTATAAACCAAAATCGACTTTTCCGTTAATATAATTCGTGATATCGATAACAAAGTCCCATTTTCAGTAACAACACTCCTGCAACACATATCACGGACTATACCATTATCATTGGTTTCAAAATCCATGGTAAGGGTGAGGTTCTCCCACTATCATAACAAAAGATTAACAAAAATAACTTACCGATAGATCATTCCCGCTACATGCTCAACAATAATTCATTAATCAAACAAACAAATCCATAACGACAAGGCAACAATAAATAACAAAATTAGATTCATTAAAGGGCCATACGACATCTATAGAGGAAAAAGGCAAAAATAAAATATCACTCTTCTTCAGACGACAAGTTCCCAATATCTGCTTCATCTATAGTTGCAACCCTCTCTAAAATAAAAGGTACAACATCGGCAGGGTTAAAATTGGCCTTAGGATAGCAGTCCAAAAATCCATCAGTCGTAGTAGTTATCATTTTCCTCTTCCACCACTTTATCTTATCCGGAACAAACCCTAGTTCATTTTGCAAAGAAGAAACCTTTGCCATCTCGGTAGTAATCTTAGCCTCAAGCTCCGCTATCTTCGCATCATCGGTTTCTTTCTCCTTTCGAACAACTGTCAAATCCCTCTCACAACCCTCTAAGGACTCTTATGTTTTCTCGTGAAGAGTAGTAAGACACCGGTTCTGCTCACGAAGCTTTCGGTTCTCACCTCGAGACTGAGCAAGTAACTTTTCTGTCTCCTCAAACTGAACATCAACCGCTGCCGATAAATGCCAAACTGATGACAAACCGAAAATAATTTGTTGAAAGCCTGCACACATTGTTCTTCACGAGATAACAGATGAATCCTCTCAATATCAGCTAGAATATACAACATATCTCCCACAAAGGAAGCCATTTGATCAGTCAAAAGAGAAGTGCCTAAGCCTCGCATATCCAATCGATGGGTAATACCACCACTAGGAGTATTGGAAAGATGAGCCACCGGAGCACAAGATGGATATCGTAGCCGTCTTTCGGGGATGAGACTTTCCCTAAGAGTAAATAAAAGCTTTACTTAAAAACAAAAAGCAACAAAACGGGGTCGTTTTGACATTAGGGAAAATCAATGAAATTGAAATCAGATTCAATTTGATTAGAGCAAGTGAGCAACAACAGAACAACTACCTCTCCAGCAGAACAACTACCTCGCCATAAATGACCACATTCTCTATCTCTTGTTGTTGTTCTTAGTTTGGATATTCTCATGCTTTCTCCTCCGCCATATCTTCAAGAAACCGA
>NBIL01029352.1:0-20089 GCA_002752925.1 Viola pubescens var. scabriuscula
CTTTCAAAATTATGACTAGTCTTTAACCTTATAATTTTATTTTAATTAATATGCTATTTATTTAATTTAGTATTTTCTGTAATATTTACTTTTTTCGAAAAGAAATTGTAAGTTAGGATATTTAAACTCGAGACTTATCGAACTTTTTATTTTTCAGGAAATATCACTAAATAATAAAAGTAACAAATTTACATTGTAGGAATTGTTTTAGCACCTTATTTTTTGAAACTTTTACCAACAAAACAAAAGGATTAATATATATATATACTTCGAGTTAATAGGTTGGGTTGGGTCGGTTATAACCGGTTATGAAAAAATTGACCCGCTATCCGACCCAACCCAACTATAACGGGCCGGTTATATAACCGTTACTCGCGGTTATGGCGGTTATGCTCTTTTGACGGGTTGGGTTGGGTCGGTTATACGGGTATGACGGGTTGGGTCGGTTATTTGTACACCCCTAGAAATTTCACTCCTTTTTCTACTCTACCTAATTCATTTTTTACACAAAACCAACTATTTTAAATCGAGTCATAATAATACATCTCATATTTTCACCGCGTCTAATTTATGTTTGTCGTAAATTATGCAAGACAAGCTACCACTTTAGAATCAGATTAAACTTGAACGGGAATAGTCATATACTCCCTCCGTGTACTTTTAATTGTCACTTTCTTACGTTTTTCTACTATTTGGAGTACTTGTCATTTTATCTTTTTTGAAATATATATTTTGTGCAAATGATAATTTTTTTTTGTTGAATCAACCCAATTTGATGATGGTGTGGTAATTTGAGTGGAAATTAGAAGAAAAAATGAAACAATGAGAAATAAAATAAGTCCGTAAATTAACGACTTACGCTTTTTTACTATTTCAGAAAGTCATTTAAAAGTACACGGAGGGAGTATCATATATCGAAAAGGTAAATAAATAGAGATGTAGAAATCAAGAAAAGATGAACTAGGTTGAAATGGTAAAAATATTAATTTTATGACAGGAGGAGGGGGATAGAGGCATTCTTTTTAGTCTTTGATATTTAAAGGATCAAATACCAAAATCTTAATTTATTTAAGCTTCTGCTAGAATATTAAGTTTTACTCAAGTTTGTCCTAGGATTTAACAACTTATAAATAGATAGTTGATTTTGTATAAGTGGTAAGATATCGTTGTTTTGATTTACTACGTATTTTATTTCTCCCGTGAATCAAAAGGACAATACATTTAAGGATTTTTAACGGTTTACAAAAAAAATGATCGGGTCTCTAACGTATTCTGAAGTTCAATAAAATCTTTAACGTTTGTGCATAATGTTTGTTTTGTTCTTTCGTGATAAAAAATCCTACGTGACACAACATATTTCAATAGTGTATATTTTTTAAATATTTTTCATCAAAAAATAGAGCCTAGTACCGTTTTTTATTTACTTTTTCCTACCTTTGTTCTCTTCTTTTTCTCTTTGTTTTTTTCTTTCTTTTATAAGGACAGGTTTATTTATTTTTAATTTTTCTTGTTTTAATATTTTAGGTCTCACTTATTAGATAATATTAATAAAAAAATAAAAATAACGAAATAGGCTGACACATTAGATTTTTTACCCGGTGAAGATTTTAATGAAGAAAAAAACATAACATTAGAATTTTTATTAAACTTAAATCTGAAACAATCCAAAAACATCCAACCCATTTCTTCAATAATTCAATAGGTTCGTCTGTTCTATTTTTTTTGTGTGCAAGGGACTCATCTAGCCTTCTATTCTCTCGTACCACAAGCGTAGGAAACATCTATTCTTAGATTAGTTCTTGAAAATATCTGATTGAAAATGAAAATGATTCAAACAAAAGACAAAAAAATTAAAACCACACATTCTCAGTCCATGAAACTAAGACCTTATCCATTAAAACAAAAATCTTGCTACCTTATCTGTAATCTGCCTCAAAGCATACAATACAGATAGATATATATGCCATCTCCTCTCGAATTCGCTTCAAGTACCATTTTGCACACTTTCATCCAAAAAAATAAGAGGAATATCAGGAACACAATTGCTGAAAATCCATTTAAAAAATGCAGGCTGCGTTGCACCATGCACCACCACTCTTCCCTGTTGCAACACCCACCAAAGCTTTTGTCTTGCCTCAGAAGTCCATCATAAGTATGAGGACTTCCAAATGTTCCGCAATCAAAGCAAGTCCACCAGCTGCAAGTGAATCCTCAACAGCTGATTACAGTTCTACGACCTCGTAAATTCTATGCTCTTTATTTCCTCCAATTCCCATATTCCTGATCCTGAGCTACCATTTGTGTAGAGACCTTTAACAACAATTACCTTGATTTGTATGTTTTATCCAGCGTTTTTCCGGCTGAGGCTTGCGATACGGTAGGAGGGGAGGCTTGTGATGTTCAAATGTATCCTGAAGTGAAGATAAAACCAGAGGCCAGCAGCAGCAGTGATACCACGAGTTCAGAGCAGGTTGATAGAGAGTATTTGGAGTACAGCGGTCCCAAAACGTAAGACCTCATGACCCCATCTGTACACAATTTTTAATTTTAACATTTAGTGAGTAGAATTGAACAAAATCGTGAAATTTGAACATACAGGGTTTTTATAGAAGAGGCTTGCGATGACCTTGGAGGGGAGTTCTGCGAGCCTGAATTCCTGAAGCAAGCCTAGAGGATTTACAACTTGATAAGAAAAAAAATAAAATGAGCCTGTTCAATTGGCTTACTCTTTCATTACTTTGTGTATATGGGTCAGTTCTCCGTACCTACTGTCTAACCTAATCCTCGAATGAACTTACATTCCTACATTCTTGAGTTGACAATAATCTTGGTTAGTTTCATAGAGCATCATTTCTATCAAGCCAAATAACCAGTTAACAGAAGGAAAAAGGAAATTGATAATGCAGGTCCAAGCCATTTGCTAATAATGCACCTGATGGTGAAACAATGTGATCCGGTCGCAAGTGTTCCTGAACTAGGAATGTCTTATTAAAGGAACAATAAATACATCTACTAGCACAAAATTTCTCTGCTAAAGGGTTTACAACTATGAAATGCTTGTGATGAATGATCATCAAAAAGAATTCTGCTGTGCCAGTGAACATAGATGACATGACAAAACAGCAATATCAAACGTTTACCTTTGAATTTGTTGATATACACATTTCATTGAACATAGATTGATTTCAATGCGGCGGAAACTTCATGTCAGTGTATATTACTGTTTATTGGTTTCTTCCTCCGTAATCCCCTCTAAAATTAGATACTGAAGAGCGATGGAGTACTTTGCAATCCTCATCCTCTTCAAGTTTTCACTTCCCACATTTCTATTACTAGTTAAAAGAAACGATCCCCTACCATCACCTTCAACATAAGCGCTCAAACAAGTCACATTACATCAGAAACAAAATCAATCACAACAAGCATAGGAATTCCTTCGCAGCAAATGACTGTGCCACACTGGAACTAACCTTTGATGGTGAATATGGATTGAACCCATCTTTTATAAATGAAGAGCAACCTTGGGAAGTCTCCATGATGGATATCAGAAAGCAGAATCTTACATTGCCGTTTTTCACTATTAACATAACGCATCATAAAACAGCTATCAGTACTTTCAAGCAAACAAAGTTGAATTACTTAAGCCAGAATTGGGGGTCAAAATTAACTTACTTTGCATGAATTACTGCATTGTGGCACAAAGCAAGAATCCTAACCATTGCCAAGTCTCTACCGCGAGGATTCCCATACCTCTCTTGACACTTCCTTTAAGAACATAAATTATCATGAATTTTATGTTAAATTCCACAATCAATCAAGTCTAGTATTGTTAATATAAAATGTATACACATAAGAGAACATGTCATTCAAACCTGTCATCAAAGAAGTCTCCAAAATCATCAATAACCACTGCTGCAGGAAATTTATCATACAGGTGGAATGCAGCAAAGTACTTCTTTATCCCTTCATCATCATCCACATATCTTCCATAGGAAAAAAAATTATGAAATAAAGAAAAAAAAATCAATAATGGATACAAGCAGTGATGAAATACAAGCTACTACTAGAGAGGGTTTGCTTACTTCATCTGTATATGTTGGAAGGTATCACAAGACGGATCAATGCCCTAAAAGAAGAAAGACAAATTAGACATTGAAAAGCAAGGAAACACAAGGGGAGACAGAGGAGGAGGAAGTGCCTGAGATAGGTAAGGTGGTTTGCTTTCTAGCCTCCGCCGGTTGCAAATAAAGACCACGTTATGATCACCGGATCTTCCACCCTCAGCTGATGCGGCAGCGTTGAATGCAAACTGGAATAGCAAAGACGTTTTGCCGCTGCAAGTTTTGCACATTTGATTAGAATGGCAACTTTGGAAAATGAATAGAGAGAAAGAGGAGTGAAAAAGTACTGACGAAGAAGGAGGTCCGGAAAGAAGCATGATCAGGTCGGACTGTTGGTAGTGGAGATCCGTTTCCATGGTCGGGTGGGAGAAGAAGCGCTCCACCATTGTTAGGAGCGTAGAACTGTGGAGTGTGTGTTCAGTACAGTGAAAGTCTGGTCAGGGACATGTGATTGGAAGCCAGCAGGCCCAATTTAAAGCCTATTTGGGCCCAAAATATGAGAAGGCCTGTGGAGTTGATTGGAATCATCGGATGGACATCTTTTAAGGGCCGACGTGTAGTGTAGGTGAGAGAATTCATTCAATGTAAACACGTGGAGGCATTTAATCATGTGTATGAAACACGTTGATATGTCTGCTTTTTTAATTAATTTGTTTTTAATAATAATAATAATTTCTTATTGTTAGTTAAGATCGGTGTAACATTAGCCTCCAAATCTACAACAAAAGTGTGGTGCACGTTATTATGAGACACTTGTGTGTTTCGCCGGCCTATAAGCTTTTGATCGAGATCATTTATCATTTTTTTAGCCTTCCGTGGGATATTTAAGTTGTTTATATTTTCAGAGAAATTGACTCAATCGTTGATGATTTAGCTAACTTGCCGTTTAAGCTGCAATCGCATTGTGCATGATTTTCACTTGCACCTCTTTGTGTTCATGTCATTGTAGGAAATATTTAGGGAGCTTAGTTTTCGCGTACTATTATGGCACAATGGTCTGTTGTTTTTTCTTATGCAATAAAAAAAGAGGTTCTCACATTTTAAGTAAATGCTCACTAGTTTGACTTTTTATATTGTAAATTAATTATTTTTTAAAACTATTAAAATGTCTAACTAACTACATCTTATTGAATTGGACACTAATTTACGTTATAATCTAGTAATTTGAAGATGGATATGTGTTACACCTGGAGACAGTTACCGAAATAAAGAGAATTGACAAGAAGAATGACGTGGCGTGATAGTTTTGTAAATAAAATGATCATTTTTTTTTATGAAACTACCACTATGTATTTACAAAACTGTCAAGCCATGTCATTCTTCTTATTTCGGTAACTGAAATAATATTACTTTTTAGATAATTATTATACTTGACCGGGTAAAGAGAGAACTACCAATGATAAATGCAAGACTTTGCTTGCTAATCGCTTTCAAAATTGAAAGTCGTCACGTTCAAAGAATATATTATATTCTCAACCGGTCACGACGAGAGCATGCAAGACCCATTTTGTAAGAAAATAGAAAAGTCGTGTAAGTGTCGAATTGATTAAAATTTAATTAAGCAGGTTTAGTTTTGGTTATAATTATAATGTAGGCCTTTTTTTGGTTAAACAACACCCATTTTGTCGTGATCAAAGTTTCTTTATCGTCTTGATTACGACCACTTTAAAGACAAATTCAGTACGGACAGGGATGAGGCCGCCTAGTCATATTTATTTCTTTCAGAAGCCATCGCCGTCCAAAATTATATTACTGTATTAACTATCGCTAAAAGCCTAAAACTAATTATGTTAGTAGTTAAATCGATCAATTTGCTGAGTAAAACTATTTTTAATAAGTAATTAATGAAACTAAACGAATTCTCTTTTATTTAAAGGTAAAAATATAACTATTAAAATTAGACCAAATCAACCGATAATTCGAATCACAAATCAATTTAGTTTCGTGTTACAGTTATGAATGAATTTGAACGAGAAAAAAATTTGCTAACTTCGATTGACTCGAACAATTGAATTTGAACTAGTTCAATCTTAGTGTTTTTTTCAAATGTTTTTTTTGTATTTTAATTATTCATATTCATCGACAAATACTATGAATAAAAATCACAAATCATTAACATCAACCACACTAGTTTATTTTCGCAAAAATTACTTTTGGTAAAAATATTAAATTTAAAAATTCTACTTTAGGTAGCTTTGACCATTAGAAAAACAAAATCTGTTTGGAAAATCAGTTGAACTTTATTGAACCTATCACCCACCACAAAAGCTCAAAACAATTTGAGAATATTCGGTTCGTTTTTAATATCTATACACGGGGCTTTAGAATTGGGTGTAACACAATATACGTATACGCATACGTATATACTCGTACTCCTCCTTCCCCTTTTTTTTCCTTCTCACTAGTGCTTCTACTGTACACTCCATAATCAGCTACCGAACAAAACCAGCATCATCCGTTCCCTCTCTCTCTCTCTCCACAACAAGAGATGACCAATCCGCGTGATCTGATCTCCTACAACAGTCGTATTTCCCGTTTCCCACATTTGTACATTGTACCTCTCCCGACACGTGTCCTCTCAAATTCACTCAACCACGTTATTGTCGCGTGTATCCAGGCTTTTTCCCACAGCCGACGTGTACCATTCCATCACCTCACCCCCTTCTCCCCCGCCGGTGACGTTATCATTCCCCATTTTTTAAAACCTTTTAACGAAAATGCATTTCCCTTTATTTATTTCATTTTTTTATCCGTCCGTCTGCCTGTTAATAACGGGACAAAATTTCCGTTTGTCCGTGGACAAACAGCGTCTCCTGTTAGCGAACCAGTTCTCGACACGCGGGGCTTCGATATTAACGGCGTTGAAACTGAATGGTGAATAAATTAATATCTTAATACGCCTGCCGGTTAAGCAGAGGACAAAGTGCAGAAACCGGAAGTGCCGGTGACCGGGAGGAGTGAACAATAATTCCACTACGGTTGAAATAATTGCAGAATCTGACTTCACTGCACTCGCATTTTTTCAGAATTCTGAAATTAGAGAGAGAGAGAAGAGAGGAGAAATTGATTAAAATCATTTATCATACAGTACAGATAAAATATTTTTAAAAATAATAAAAATAAAAGAAAAAGTTGAGATAGAGAGAGAGAGAGAGACAAGGGACACAGAAGACTGTACGAGTGGTAATGGCAGCGACTATTGCTGAGATGGTAGCAGAAGAGAGAGAAATCGAGGCAGCAGTAGTAGACACGATAACAAAGAACGAGTCTGGTGTAATCGCAGTAGCAGTAGCAGTAGCAGTAGCAGAAGATTATGATGATGGTGAAGCAGCTAAAGAGATCCAGAAAGTTGTGGCTCTCCTCCCCCCTCAGCAGAAATATTGCTTTGTTTCCTCTTCTTCATCTCTCGCATTCTTCTTCAGTCCCTGTCGTTTCGATTCTCTATCTCCCTCCGCAATTTGAGTTCTAGTAGAATTTTTGTGTATTCTATTAGCTTTTATCTAACCAGTTATCGGTCGTGTATTATCATCGAAATGATTATCGCAAGTAATTCCGCGCATAAAATTGGTAGAAGTGAAGCGTCGAGAGGTAGCTGGAGCTTCCCGCCTGCCGGTAACCGTTTCAGATTCTGTTAGATTTTTAATTGTTTTTTGAAAGTATGTTCTTTGGGTTCTGATGTGAAAAAGTTTGTGTATGTGTGTGTTGTAGAGGGTGATGATTCGGATGGAAATGAATTGTATAAGGAGCTGTGGCACGCTTGTGCTGGTCCGCTCGTGTCAGTCCCGCGCCAAGGGGAGCTCGTGTACTACTTTCCTCAAGGTCATATTGAGCAGGTTTGTTTTGGTTGCTTGCTTGTGGTTGGGTTTGTTTCTCGAATGATTATAGTGATTGAGGTTCTTATGAGCTGATTGTTTGATGAGGTGTTGTAGGTTGAGGCTTCAACGAATCAGGTTGCTGGTGATCAGCAAATGCCAGCTTATGGTCTTGGAGCGAAAATCCTGTGCCGTGTGGTCAATGTACATTTGAAGGTAATGCTGCAATTTTATTGCAATTAGGGTGTTATGTGAGCATGTTTAATTAGTCTTTCTGTTGACCGTAGGCTGAACAAGATACAGATGAAGTGTTTGCCCAAGTGACTTTGCTGCCTCAACAAGAAGTATGCCTCGATTTTGAATTTTGGGATTTACTTTGCCTATGAGGAAATTAGTTCTTTGCTAATGGATGTGTGACATTTTGTAGCAAGATGACAACCTGGTGGGGAAGGAGGATGAGCTACCCGAGCCTTCACGTCCTCGGGTTCATTCCTTCTGTAAGACGCTCACGGCCTCAGATACTAGCACTCATGGTGGATTTTCAGTGTTGAGACGACATGCTGATGAATGCCTGCCTCCACTGGTATGGATTTTCCCTCCATACGCTCTATTTTACTTCCCTTTTTTCTGAAAAATAATAGAAAACTGTGTTATTGTATTTGCGTCTCAAGTTCATCTGCTGTTCCCTTTTTATGAAAGGACATGTCCTTACAACCTCCAGCTCAGGAGTTGGCAGCCAAGGATTTACATGGCAACGAGTGGCGCTTTCGTCACATCTTTCGAGGTATTTGTTTCGTGAGCTAGTTGAAATTTGGTCCATGTGCTTATAAATTGGCGTCCAATTTCCTAATATTTCTGGTTCATCATTTGTTTTGTTGAACATGAAGTCTTTGTGCTGTACTCTGTGAAGATTTTCTTCACATTGCTCTGATTGTGTACTTTCTTAACACTTACAGTGCTCTTCTCCAAGTGCTTTAAAAAATGATCATTGATATCCATAAAAGGTCTTGAATTGCTAGATTGTGTTTCCTAAGAAGGGTTTTTAAGTGCTCTGACTTTGATCTTGAATAAAATTCTGCTCACTTAAATCATTGAATTGCAATCTGGTGAAAGATGAGTTGCTGGTCATGTATTTTCGCCTATATACATGCCCTATTTGACATTGTTGGAAGCTGACATAGCTTTATTGCAATTTCCGGTCATGAATTTTAACTGCCAGGCCAACCAAGGAGGCATCTTCTTCAAAGTGGCTGGAGTCTCTTTGTGAGTGCCAAAAAGCTTGTAGCAGGAGATGCCTTTATTTTCTTGAGGTTTGTTTCTAATTCCATTTTAAATCATTTCCCATAGCTGCTTACTCTAGCTGCCTAAAGTGCTTACTCTATTCCTGATTAGGTTTGGTCTATTCAAATTGACAGGTCCTGTTTACCTTTCAGTGACATGTAAATGCCATAAGCAATTAACCTTGTCAAAATAAAAGCAAATATATTATTGTTCTATTATCATAGAACATTGGCCATGACAAGACGTTAACCTGTTGAGTTTTGGATATTTATTTCCAGGGGTGAAACTGGGGAGCTTCGAGTAGGGGTAAGACGTGCATTGAGGCAGCTGAATAATGTTCCATCATCTGTCATATCTAGCCACAGTATGCATATTGGCATTCTTGCTACTGCATGGCATGCTGTTTTAACAGGAACAATGTTCACTGTCTATTATAAACCAAGGTTAGTGGTTTTGGTTAATGCTGATGTTTTTGTTATGTTTAACCAACCGAGGTTGATAATTTTACCTGCTTGGGATAAATAATGTGAGGTTTGGTAAATTTATATAAATGTTTTCGTTGACATGAGCTGTTATAGTATAAATTCTTTCATGCTGGCTATTTACTATATGCAAATGGTATGTTATAGGACTAGTCCTGCTGAGTTTATTATTCCAATTGACAAGTACATGGCGTCTGTCAAGAGGAACTATACTATAGGGATGAGGTTCAAGATGAGGTTTGAAGCTGAAGAGACTCCAGAACAGAGGTATGATATTCCTTGAAAATTTCCCTTAGTATTGATCTGAAGTTGGTCTTGAAAGAGGCTGGTCTTTCATATCTATAATCTAACAGGTTCTCAGGCACTGTGATTGGAGTTGTAGATGCTGATCCAAATCGGTGGCCTGACTCAAAATGGAGATGCCTCAAGGTAATAGAAAGCATAATATGGAATGTGCATTTTTTTATTGACTTTTCTAAGCTAAACACTTGTGTTTCCTTTAGGTTCGTTGGGATGAAACTTCTCCTCTTCACCGTCCAGAGAGGGTTTCCCCTTGGGAAGTGGAACCCGCATCGGCTCCTTTTCTGGATCCCCTTCCAGTGTCCCGATTGAAGAGGAACCGTTCCAATATAGCATCCCCACTTGTGGATTCCTCTCCTCGTATAAAGAAAGGTCTAGGCTCTCACTATAGTAACTCCATCTTTCATGATTTACTGTTGTCTTATTTTGAAGAGTGTCTGAGTATGAAAATGTTTCACTAGATAATGGATTTCCAAGAGACTTGCAAGGTCAGGAAATGTTGCCCTTGAGAAATGCACTTGCTGGGAATAATTTCTTAGAGATTTCTCGTAAGCCTACTGTATGTTCTCCATCACAGGGTAACAATCAAACTGGCACTGTTTTTGATAATAGAAGGTTTGGAGCTGGGAATGGGGTACTTAATCCAACTTCCGGACCTGGGCATAAGTTCAAAGAATACAGTCATCCTTTCATTCAGCTGAACTCTGAAAATGCCGAGCCATTGAAGAACCATGCTTCGAATCAAGAAAGAAATTTCAACTGGCATTCAAGGTCCATGATGAATTCAGGTCCCTCAGTTAGTTTGTTAGAGCCCAGCATGGAAAAAGATAGTTCTCGTTACCCAGTGGTTGTGAAGCCACAGCCATTGTCGGTACGACAACTTGAAGGGCTAAAATCTAAAGGAGATGGAAGCTGCAAACTCTTTGGTTTCTCTCTGGTCAGCAATTCCGGGGTGACAGATTGTGGCATTGTAAATAAAAATTCAATGCACGCACCACAAGGGCAAATTAATCTTGTTTCAGGCAATCTGCAAAACTTTGGTTCTGAAACATTTTTCCGACAACTGAAGCATTCAGAGTCTGTTGAGGCTAAAATTGGACGTGAGGAGCACGGAATGGCTTTTCAAGCTTCAGAAATTCTAAATAAAGATGCTCATGGCCAGCTTCAAGGTGGTTCGACCCAGAGATGTGTAAAGGTATTCTTGCTTCTATCTAGACTCTAGTAATCCACTTGAAATATTTTTATTGGTAAAAGCATATGTTCCCTCCTTACAAAAGTTGCAAACTTCTAAATGTGGTGCCTCCTATTAATACAGGTGCACAAGCAAGGAATTGCCATGGGTAGGTCTGTGGACTTGACCAAGTTCAATGGCTACAATGAATTAAGAGGTGAACTTGATCGGATTTTTGAATTCAATGGTGAACTTATCACTTTAACTAAAAGGTGGCTGCTTATATTTACCGACAATGAGGGTGATACAATGCTCGTAGGAGATGATCCCTGGGAGTAGGCACTTGAAACTTTTCTCTTTTCCTTTACTAAATATCTAGTTTACTTTTCAGCTGTGTGATTCTAGATTTTTGCAGAGCTGAGTCAATGTTTCCTGTACTGTTTGATGCAGGGAGTTCTGTAGCTTGGTGCGCAGGATATTTATCTACACTCGAGAGGAGATAAAGAGAATGGGTCCAAGATCACTAAATGCAGAAATTGAGGAAGATTCCCACACTGCTGACCAAGTGGTTGGTTCGACACGAGATAAAACTTCGAAAGATCTTCCAGCTGCGAGCCCCTAGGAGATGCCAAAGTTTGTGTTACCCGGATGAGGATAAGGTCAGAGGTTCTTCTCCTTGGATGCGCAGACTATCTTTTGGAATTTAATGGGTTTCGGTTCAAAGTCTTGTAGGTTTTTTCCTTTGGATTCTTCTATGAGGTTTTCTTGCCCTCATGTCCTGTAACAATTCTTGCAATTTTTCTTTGGTATGGATTGAAGATTTAGGAAAATGTATTTGTAGGAACTTCTTTTGGTGGTCTTGGGCAAAAGTTGTGAGTAGCAAGGGGTTGTAATTGTAAACCCTGGCGTGGGTCGTATGTCACCGGTGCATCCTTTTTTAGTATTAAAAAAAAGTAGTAGTTAATTAGTAGTAAAGTAATAATAATAGCAATTGGAGAAAATGGCAATTTGGTTCAATGCATTTCGTTTCGCAAGGAAAAATTGGTGAGGACGAAAATGGTGGTATCCTGAGTCAACTTTCCAGTTTCCACGTTTTGCTTGAGTCCAAATTGAACATATTTAGGCCATTATTATATTGTTGGGACCGTTACCGTTTCCAGGACCATACGCGATTTTTAGATGAATTAAGTAGAATTATCTAGGGACCATATTTCCACTCAAATTCAAAGGGATATATGCTCAAAATAATTGCATTGAACAAAATCAGGAACACACCAAGAAAAATCATCATTTCAATCGGAATTGATTGATCTTTACAGTTAATGACTTTCTACTTGCAATGGTGGCAAAGCGCCATTACCAGATTCACTGTCCAGCACCACCAACTCGGTTAGGTCACCGCTTTCGAAGAAAGATTGGTGAAGGGCTTTCACACACTTTTCAGCTTCACTATCGTTTACTATTAAAGATATGTTCACCTGATAAATCAGAGAGTAGAGTGCGTTTATTCGATAGTTGAAACTGGAAAAGAATGTTTCATTTCAAAGGGATAGTTGACAATGTTTCTCGAAAGATAGATACCTTCGACGCTCCTTGTGAGATCATTTGAACATTCACATTGTTTCTTCTAAGAACTTGAAATGCCTGGCACAAAAGAATATGTCGTAAAAAAGTGATCCAAACAAAATATTTTTACACTGATCATTTGAGTAATGTAAGAAGAAAATATGTTCAGAAATGTTAAAGTAAATGGAGAAATGCAACACCTTTTCCAATATCAATGAAGAATACTGAACATTTCCAATGAGAGATATGATTGATCTGTGCTGCAGGAGATTCACGACAGCAATTTTTTCAAGTTCTTCAACTACATGGTCAAGCTCCTGCATAGACGGGACATGTTTTAGATAATGATAGGAGCAGTAGCGATTGAGCATGAGGAAACACAAGACTGTATCCTTGCCTGCTGAATCAGTTCTCTGCTCCAAAGTTTTGATGGATCCAAGGTCAATGATATACTAACTTCACTAGTAGCAACCACATCGACAGATATGCCCAGTTCTTCAAAAGTTGAAAACACCTACTTGGAGGGGACCGAAATCAGAGGAAACATGAGGACATTAAGTAATAACAGAGGATGAAAAGGTCGGCAATCTTCCCCTCACCTTTGCAAGGAAACCAAATTGCCCAAGCATGCGGGTACTAACAATATCCAACATGGTGACATTCCGTTTCAAAACTATGCTAGTCAGCACAGCCTGAAACAAAAAAATATGTATGAAGGCCAGCACATATTTAGGTGAAAATATTAAACATTGTTTTAACGCTTCCACAAAATTCTTGTCAGCGCTGCCTATTTTGGCTAATACTGACCTTGCTCATATCTCTAGTTTTGTTGATGAGAGTACCTGGAGCCTTAGGGTTATAAGAATTCTTAACCCGAACAGGAATATCACCCTCTCTAGCTGGTCTCATGGACTGTGGGTGTAGGACCTGCACACAAGTTGCCATTCAAATACATTCCCCTGTCAGCTTAATTGTTTTGCTCTCACCAAAGAGAGCAGATTTGGCAGAGAGATACCATGAAGGATTAGCAAGTTTGTCGAGTACCACTACTTTGTGATAAGAACTGCAAATTCAACTACATACAAAACACATGTGATAACTACCATTCTTATCCTCCAAACACCCATACTATTTGTTCGTGCACAGATCACTCCAAGTGGAGTTGCATGAACAATGCACCCTTGTTGTTGTAGGTCTGAGACTTTTAGCACTATACGTATCAATGATTACTTATTCTTGAAGTAGTACTCCTACATCATCCTCCAATAAGCTCTTCCTTCTTTTCATCTTTTTTCAAACCCTCAAACAAGAGGCTGAAATCAATCTATACTTATGATCCTTATTTTAGCCACAAATCCATACTAAATATTCTTAAGCTTTGACAGTTCCACATATGGTTGCAGGTGCAGCCAAGATTTATGGTACTAGAAACATTAAAGCAATAAATTTAACCTGGGCACCAAAGTATGCAAGCTCAGCTGCCTCATCAAATGTCAAATAAGGAACAGGCTGTGCACGTGGATAAATAGAAGGATCACAAGTCAAGACACCATCAACATCCTTCCACACCTGTTAAAATTGTGAATTCAACAACAAAATAAGTTGTTTGGCATATCACACAGTGGATCAGTGCATGCTGCCAGCTATGCACTCTCCGTAACTGTAAAGTCATATCAATTCTGCATGCAACACACATTCAGAATGAACTGAATGTTGGAGCCATATATAATGCACTCAGTTTTAGAATCCAAAAGTAACCTGAATCTCTCGTAAGCCTAATGCTTTGCCAATGGTCGTTGCTGTTAAATCACTGCCGCCCCTACCCAAGGTAGTAACTGCACAAGATTTCCAACCCTACATTCAAAATAAGCATCCATCATGGTCATGAAACCTGCTAAACAAACTCTGATTGAACTGTGACTATGTAGCTGGAAAACTTCCAGCACACACAAAAATGAAGTAGTTAGTAAAAGGAAACACCTTTCCAAGGAAGCCAGTTATAACCGGAATTGCTTGATCAGTAATCCAGTTGTCATGTAATCTCTTGGCGACAGCAGGGTAAGTTGCTTCCAGGATGTCTGCATTTGTGAAGTCGTCCGTTGTTATGAAACCAATATCAAATGCATCATACTGCAAAACAATATTATAATGCAGTTGAAAAAAGTTGACTGGCTAGCAAAAGTGGAGAGTTAATCATCGACTGACAAATAATACTAGAATGCAGTTCTTAAACTATGATGTAAAACAACATTATTATGGCATGGCATAGATACAAGCTTTTCAACAAATAAAATGGATATGGATAGAGATATTCCTGGGTAAAGGAACTTTCATCAATATGTTAGAGACTGTTCCAATCCCTTCTAGGTTATTAATAGATCGACGCATATAAGCCAGTGAAATGTCGCCATGAACTTTACACCCCCGTGCAAACTTTTACTAACTTCCTAGAATGCAGACATCTTACACTTTCTGTTGTTCCTCTTCTTTCACTCTTGTAGTACAAGAAACATATGTTGGCCTTAGATTAACAATACCAGTGGAAACAAAGAACAAAAGATCAACGAGTGAACAACAGACTAGAACTGACATTGATTAACAGGAAAGCTAGCATATAAGCTAGATGGTCCAGAAATTACATACCTGGCATGCTTTGACACCAATTTTATTCAAATAAGCCGCAAAGATTCTCGTGGACATGCACTCTCCAAATGAAACTAGATAGTCCCTTGTTCGTAGAGTCAACTCTTTCATCATAGCTATGCCCTTCAGAAGTTGCTCCAATTCCTCCAAGTGACCTGCAAAACAAAAAATGTAAGCACAAGTCCAAATTTAAAAACCGACATCCGACGTATAACATCTAAGGAAAAAACATAAATGATGGATCGAAACCCAAGAGAATAGTTTCACCCGAGACAACAGAGCGGTCAAGTTCAAGTTCATCCACTGTCCTGAATAAGAAAACCACTCATACCAATCAGGTTTTCTACACAATGTCCGGTGACTAACATGAATGCAAACACACAAGGGATAACAAGACAAACCTAAGATGCAAGTCTTTGATAAAACTCAACTCCTCGATTTCGGATGCGTTAGAAACACCACAGCTAACAGCTTTCTCACCAGCCTAGAAAGCCATCATTCATCACCACAACCATTCAACTTTTTTTATAATCAACACAAGTAAAGCAAAAACAATAGGCAGCCGAAAAAAAGAGTTTTCTTTTCTTTACCAATAAAAGCTTATTAGTAGTTTTGCCCATAGCAGAAAGCACAATCACAGGCCTTTCTTCAGAAAAGCTTCTGATCAAATCAGCAATTTCTCTCATCCTTGCTGCGGATGCCAATGAGGATCCTCCAAACTTCATAACGCTAGTGAATTGCTCGCCATTTCCACCATAACTAGCTTTATTCTCCTCCTTCTCGTCAAACACCGCTCGAATAATTTGTTTCTTGCCATTTCCTCTCAGTGAAATCTTCGTAGAAAGAGGAGAAAAGTGCTTAATTGAAATGTGATTGATTGACTGATAGAATTGAGAGGCCCTAGCGAGCACAAGGCGTGGAGTTTTGGCTCCGCAGAAATGCAACGAAGTAGCTTCCATTCTTCAATCGAGCAACGGACGGAGTTGTGTCGACTGATTTTTCCTGCTTTTTTTCGCAGAGGTGAGTGAGAAGTGAGGTGAGGGATGATGATTGAAGAAGTACAGGCGTCACTCAAGTGACTTGTCGTTTGAATCGGCTAGTCGACGACATGTCGTTTTAGATTAAGAATGCTAAATTGCTAATTGCGACTTCTAGTTCTCTGTGCAGTTCAATTCAGTTACATCGCCAACAACAAAGCTCTCCTCCTCGCCCAAGGAATTCACTTCCTTTCTGTGCAATGAATTCCTGCTCTTTTCTAATGCCATCTTCCAATCCTACCCAAGTAATTCTATCTCAAGACAAGATTCCACTCATAAAATCTGCCAACTTTAGTCAATTTCCTTCATGGGTGACTCTCAAATCTACTCCTTCATCCCTAAAAATTCCTGAAAACAACAAAGCCCAAGCTGAGACCGTCTACTTGATCTCCTTATCCAAGCAAGGAAAGCTCAAGGAAGCTCGTGAATTCCTCAAAGAAATGGACCAGGCTGGTACATCTGTCAGCCATCCTGATGCGTATCAAAGCTTACTTGAAGCATGTGCAAAGCTTCAATCTTTATCTGATGGGAGTTTCATTCATGGTCATATGAAAAGAACTCTCGAAAACCCATCTGGGTTTCTAGAGAATTCTTCTTTGAAAATGTATTGTGAGTGTGGTAGCTTAGTTGATGCAGATAGAGTGTTTGATGAAATGAGTGAAAGAAATTTGGTTTCTTGGGGTATACTGATATCTGCTTATGCACGGAAGGGATTTCTTGGGAAGGCTTTTAGTTTGTTTGCGAAAATGATTGAATTAGGAATTACTCCGACTTCGACTATCTATATTGGCCTTTTACGGGCTTTGGTGAAACCTTCTTGTTTAGAGATAGGGAAGCAGTTGCATTCTCATGCTATAAGAAGTGGGATAGATGATAGTGTTTCTCTTGAAACAGTGATATGTAATATGTATATGAAATGTGGCTGGTTAGATGGTGCTGAGAATATTTTCAGACATATGAGTGAAAAGAATACTGTAACTTGGACAGGATTGATGACGGGTTACGCACAAGGTGATAGACAAGAGAAGGCATTAAGGTTGTTTAAGGAGATGATGAATGACGGCATTGAATTGGATGAGTATACATTTTCGGCTGCTCTGAAAGCGTGTGCTGGTTTGCAGAAGCTGAGGTTTGGAAGGCAAATTCAAGGGCTTATTGCTAAACTTGGATTGGAATCTGAGGTTTCGGTGGGAACTCCTCTCGTAGACTTTTATGTTAAATGTGGAAGCCTTGAGTCTGCTTCTAAAGCATTTGACAGGATTAGTGAACCAAATGATTTTTCGTGGAGTGCACTGATCACTGGCTATTGCCAGAATGGTCAGTTTGAGAAGTCCCTCAAAAAATTTAAGTCGTTGAGGAGTAGAAGTGTGGATATAAATCCATTCACATATACAAGCATTTTCCAAGCGTGCTCTGCACTTGCAGACTTCAATATGGGTGCCCAAGCTCATGCAGATGCCATAAAAAGAAGCTTGGTTGCAGTACAACATGGACAGAGTGCATTGATCACTATGTATTCAAGATGCGGCAGGTTAGATTATGCTAGTGAAGCCTTTGACTCAATTATTGAACCTGATGCTGTGGCTTGGACAGGTATAATTGCTGGGTATGCTTATCAGGGCAAGGCTTCTGAAGCTCTGGAGCTTTTTAGGAGGATGCAGGATTATGGTATTAGACCAAATGCAATTACATTTATTGCAGTTTTAACAGCCTGTAGTCATGCAGGTTTGGTCACAGAGGGCAAGCAGTACTTGGAATCAATGAGTAGCGAGTACAGGGTTGCCCCAACTATAGATCATTATGATTGTCTGATTGATGTGTACTCCCGTGCTGGATTGCTGGTCGAAGCACTTGAGCTAATAAGGAGTATGCCATTCACACCTGATGCAATGAGTTGGAAATGTTTGTTAGGTGGGTGTTGGACTCATAGAAATCTTGAGATTGGAAAACTTGCAGCTGAAAACCTGCTTCAACTGGACCCAGAGGATACGGCAGGTTATATTCTCTTGTTTAACCTGTATGCTTCCTTTGGGAAATGGAAAGAAGCGGCCAACGTTAGAAAGACTATGGCAGAAAAGAATTTGAGGAAGGAGCTAAGCTGCAGCTGGATTACTATTAAGGGTAAGGTCCACCGGTTTGTAGTGGGTGATAAGCACCATCCTCAAACAGAAGAGATCTATTCAAAATTGGAAGAGTTCAATCATCCTGTAGTGAAAGATGAAGATTCCCTTTTAACAGAAGATGGTGTTTCAAACATATTGACAGAGAGGAAGAGACAACTACTTGAACATAGTGAGAAACTTGCCATTGCATTTGGGCTCATATCCACTACAAGTGGCTCTCCTCTTATGGTTTTCAAGAATCTTAGGGCATGCAATGACTGCCATGAATTTGGTAAAATGGTGTCCTTAGTGACAGGGCGTGAAATAGTTGTTAGAGATTCTTTCAGATTCCATCACTTCAAGTTAGGTGAATGTTCCTGCAATGGCTACTGGTGATCATCCTTGGCCATCGAACGTTGTGTAGGTTAGTGGTTGTTCTGGTGGCGGCAAAGTACGAGTATGACTTGATTTCGAGTCCCATCTCCCTCTACACTCTATTTGCCTTATCATGCATGATTTGCTTCCACTCCAAAACATTAAACATTGGGAAGTGACAGAAGATTTTGAGGTTCAGCCAGCCAACAGTTTCTCAATACATGGATCAAACTGTTTAATGTGATTGGAAAAGTTTTGGTAAAGTGGGGTAGGGTCACTTCTGCACGCGCGAGTGGTTGACAAGGTCTGCTTTGGCCTGAATCTTGCCATGGTTTGCTAGTGCTGGAGGGCCAATCATGGGATCACACTGAGAAATGGTGTATTGTGTAAGCCCCTTTTTTGTAAATTGCAACTATTTTGTGACAGATTGGTGGAATAGTTAGCTGATTATTGAAAGTTTCCATACAGACATAACTATGATAGTGTATAATGCTTTGTGAGCTGACACGTATGAAGATCAGCCAATCACAGAATCTTAGGGATTCCTTTGTATGATTGGAGATTGTATTGTGGTTTGGTATCCTTACTTTTGTGGGTTTGGTGTCCTTGCTTTTGTGGCAGCAGATCGGTACCATGATGGGAAACTTCCTAGGGCTGCAGAGGTGGTGTATAGTTGAGTGGTATCCATGCGAATTCCGAAGAGTTAAGTTTGGAGTTCGAGTAAACTAATTTTATTTATATACAATTGTTGTTATTATTAGTATTTACTTTTGCTGGAACAACGGGTTACTTGTTTACTATTTTCTTTGGAAAAATTGTATGAGAATATACAAATGTAAGATTAGATGAACTTCACGGGCTGCTATCCCGTCATGCAAAAAAGGGAAAGAACCAAAAATGGATTGGTTGGTTTAGTGGCAAAGATTCAGCGCAAAAGTTGGGCAAATTCCAAAAAAAATTAATTAAATTTGTGAATTGTGAAATAAACACCTATGTATCTTGAGTTCCGAAAAAGAAGAAGAGAGAGTATCAAATAAGATAAAATACTCTCCATAAATAAGTTAATCTGTATTGTTTCGTTGCTAGTGAAAGTAGTAAAGATATTAATAGAAAATTAAATTTATATTCGAATTCTAACTCTGCCGATAAATTAAACTCGTAATCTATTTTGTAAAAAAAAGTACTAACTTATTATCTAC